>PVIU01006301.1:62861-103603 GCA_004026605.1 Ondatra zibethicus | reverse complement strand
GAGCAGAAGGTGGGAGAAGATGAGTTAGGAAGTTAGGACCCTGAGGGGCTGGTCCACCTACTGAGACAGTGTGCCTGAACTAATGGGAGCACACCAATCCACCTGGCCTGGGACTGAATGAGCATATGATCAAACCAGACTCTCTGAATGTGGCGGCGAAAGTTGGCAGATGGAGAACCCACAAACAATGACACCAGGAACTATCTCTTCTGCATGTATTAACTTTTTGAGAACCGAGTCTTTTTGAATGCACTCCTTCCTAGACCAGGAGGGATGGGGGTGGGCCTTGGACTTCCAACAGGGCAGGGCACCATGCCCTCTTTCAAGGAAGAAGGGGGAGGGAGGAGGGGTGGGGGGTAGTGGGAGGGGACTGGGAGAAGGGGAAGAAAGGAAAAAAAATTTTTTTTATTATCTTTAATTATGTTCTTGAATGGAAAAAATAAAACAAAACAATGTATGGAAAAAAAATACATACACAGATACAAATCAGCACATATAGACACAGAACTTTAAACGTGGGTTCTGCATTTAAAAGGAAATGGTATTTTTCTTTGAGTCTGAATTATGATTTCCAGTTGTATCAATTTTCCTCCAAATGTCATGATTTCATTTTGCATCACAGCTAAAAGAACATTATGTGTGTGGAGTACATCTTCTTTATCTGTTCTTCTGCCAATGGCCATTTAGACTGGTTCCATTTCCTCATGATTGCAAATAGAGCAGCAATAAGCCTGATGTGCAAATATATGGGTACTGTGCCGACTGAAGAATGTTTGGAAACTCCAGGGTGGGGTAGCTGGGCAGGTATAGTGTTAGTCCCTTGCGGATTTTCCACACTCACTGTGACAGTGACTGCACGGACTGACATTCCCCAGGCAGCGGATAAGTGCTCCTCTTCTCCCATATGCAATTATACCTTTTTAGGGTGAGTTTTCAGGGCTGGAAAGACAGCTCAGTGCTTAAGAATACTTATTACTCCTTTTTAAAATTTGTTTTCAAGATGACAGTTTTAAAAAATTTCAAGTCAGTCTTGAGAAAGTCCGCATCATTTGACATTTCCCAGACAGTGTTAGGATATAATTTTTAAACATGATTTTTTTATTTTTCAAAATGATGTCTTTTTTGATTTTTATTGAGCTCTACATTTTTCTCTCTTGCAGAGTAGTAATAGTAATAATAATAGTAATATTAATAACAGTAATAATAATAATAATAACTAGGATTCAGTTCCCAGCATCCTAATGGTGGCCCATAACTATCCATAACTCCAGTTCCTCTGCCGCAATTCCCCTTTCTGACCTTCACAGTTACCAGGCATGTCATGGAACACATGCATGTACATTACGAAGGGACTCTAGCAGGCCCAAGCACAGCAGACGCGGCACCGACAGTTTCTGCCTTACCCTCTCCTCCATTCCCCTGCTCTGCTAAACCCTTAGATTACTTTCATAAAGCTAGCCACCAGTCTATTCCCCTGTTTGGCCTCTTCCTCCTCCTGAGGCTGACTACCAAGGTCCAGTTAGCAAAGTATTGAAGTCCAACAACCTCCTTTGTCCTCTGTCTCTTGTGTTTGCCTGTTATTCCCTGCCCTTTTCTCCCTCTGGGGCAAATAATTCTCCTATGTGCTGAGAACTCGATCCTGGAGTGCCTTGTGCCAACTTGGAGGACATACATAAATTACAGGTGAGACACCCATACACATAAAATAAAATAAAGACATATTTTAAAAGCAAATGCTATTATTCTTCTCATTTTCTATGTATGTGATGACCTTTACAGGGCTTTCAGTGGCAAAGTACAGGTAATCCCATCAATTACCAGGTTTGAGGGGAGCATTAGGAAGATAATAAAGGTCACACTTGGGGTTCACTGCCTGGCGAATGGTGTTGGAAATTCAGCTAACATATATCTCATATGTATATATGCATATATACCAAATTGTTAGCTAATTTCCCATAAATACATTATTTTATAAATATGTGTGTGTGTGTGTATAATTCTTAACCTCACACCAAAACATTTCTGAAATTTGCAAAGATTCACAAATAAGAAATTAGAACTTGAATGGTTCTATAAGATAATGAGAACGGTGTCTTCATAGCATTCAGGTGGGTCTTCTTTACGCATTAACAAAACTAAGCCAGCGGAGTAAAGTATAGGTGAAATAATCTCTCTGAAGGAAGATCACCTGGGGAAAGCCATTAAAGGGACCTGTAAACCAATGATGAGAAATATAAAGTACCAGGATCCTCAAAGTCCGTCTCCCAAAACTTTCCTTAGTGTAAGAAAAATCCCAGACCAAATGTGTTAACTTGGGGACAGTAAACGACAGCCAGTGTGATGCGAACCCAGACTGGCCTTGGCCCATAGCTGGAAGGCATAGTCCATGTATGTGTAGAGTTCAAACTGCACATATGTATTCATCCCTGCTACTTGTGGGGAACCTTTCTATATGAAATGCAGAGTCCTGCTTTGGATTGTAGATCACAAATGGGTCAGAGTGAAATCTTAACAGAGTCTGGAATTTAATTAACAGTAATACAACATTGATCTCTCTGTTGCAGTGATCATAGTCATATAAAATGCTGATATTAGAGATGAAGTGCTGCAGTGTGCAATGTGTGTATAGATCTAATGAAGTATTTACTATGAAAAGAAAAGGTATCTTTTGGACTAGGAAGGAAGCTCACCTGGTTAGTGCTTGCTATGCAGCCATGAGGACCTGCGCTCTACCCCAGGACCTGTCTATAACACCAGACATGGTGGTGTGTGTTTGTAATCCCTGGGCTTGGGAGATGAGGGCAGACAGAACCCTGGAGCTTACTGGACAGCCAGTTGGACCTACTGGGTGAGCTCCAGGTCAGTGACAGACCCTATCTCAAAACACAGAGCTGTCTTCATGGAGGGAACAGTACAGAAGAGAAGATGTAGCTCAACACTCAGACTTTTATGCTTTTCCATCTTGTTTTCACGTCATTGCTTAAAGAGGCTCCTGCATGGCTGCCTCAGATTGTCTGAACATTTGCAGGCTCTCTCTGTGTTCTGACTCTTACATACAGTGTGATTTGCCTTCCCAAAATATGCCAGCCTGTTTCTGGCCCCTGTGCCCTTCAGTATGTTCAGCATCTAGCCTGTAGCCCCAGCCTCCTGCATTCCCCATCAGGAGAAGGACAGGGCCAGTGACTTTCAAAAACTTCTTCCTTCCTCTGGTGGATGAACTGTCATTAGCTCTCATGGAATCAGACTGAAGCAGCCTTGCGGGGGCTGCAAACAGAGATGCCACTTCCTTTTCATAGAGAACAGATTCTTCTGCTGAAAACTCACACACCTGCCCCTGTCTTGTCAGAAGAGGAGCAAAATAAGGCTGGTGTTTTATTTCCTTCTCAGAGATTGCAATGGCAGTTAATTCATACACTCACAGGCTCCCGGAGGACCCAGACGGTCACCTCGGATGTTACAGAAGCACCTGGGCAGATACTTTGGGAAAGACAATGGTCTATAAAATGAAGATCAGGTGGACCAAAAATAAAATATATTGATTCTTTTGAGCCATTCAGAAACACAAGGAAACATCAGTTCCCTTAAGAAGTAAAGCTGGAATGTACAGGGTGAAACACCCTGGAGATACTAGGGAGGGAGAAAATAAAAGGGAATTATGTTAGGAAACACCCCCACAGTTCTTTCTGTAATTTGATTCATTTAGCTTCGAAAAACTGAGGACTGAATTATATTGAAATTTCCTTATCTAAAAATCTAAATTTGTACATTTACAGACTTGGCACTGACAGATGGAAGTCTGACCATCCAATCAAGATTCTTCAAACATAGTCTTTCACACTTTGAACATTTGGCTATTCTTTGAAATCTGGTCTCAGGGTCTGTCCATCTGTCTGCATCCCTCTGTCTGCATCTCTCTCACCTTTGATGGCAGAGCTGGCTAAACTGAAATAAATACATCAATTTACGAAAATAATCATGGAGTTGGCTACAAGTAAATATTTGGCTTTGACACACTTTGCTGGAACTGAATGGTTTTGAAGCCAGAGCTGTCAGAACTGGAGACTCACAGGAAGAGAGATAAGCCAAGACTCACCATGGCCCCTTGGTTTGTCCTTTGAGCAACTTCTCTCTGCAGCCTGGCCACAGCCAACTTCTCCCTGGAGAGACAGAAATATGTGATTAGGTAACTATTCCCAGGGCTGAGACAGCACCACATAACTGGGAAACATTCTTTTGAAATCTCTAGAGTGACCCATCCTGTACTTACTGTCTTCCCTCAACCATATTTAATATTAAATATTTAAAGTGATTGGTCACTGGGGCATCATCTCCATCCAGCTTCACAACACTAATGCCTCTGCTTTGGAGCTCATACTAGAGGGATAAATATTGAAAGCTGGGATAAACAGTGCTCCACTAACCTCATTTGCATATATCCTTTGTCACGTTTCTGAGGCTATTTCATTAGTATTGATTTTGGCTATATTTTTTAATTGTTTGCTCTTTTCCTTCTATAACAAACAAACAAACCATAACTCTACACCATACTTGAGAAAACGGAAAATCATTTGCAAGCTTGCTGTGTAAAATGAACTCTATTGGACATTTTTGCCCGTTCTATGAGCCTGAAAGCTATTCATTCTATAGAGGAGGAAACTGAAGGTCACAAGGCTAAGGGGGCAACTGAGATCTGAGTTGGGCTGTGACAGGATGGAGTGTTGAGTTTTCCTTACATCAAAGTCTAAATTTAAAACTCTGCATATTTTCAAGGCCTAGGAAATTTATTAAAATACAGATTTCAAAATCAGATCGTAAGTCAGCGAGATGGCTGAGAAGATAAAGGTGCTTGCCGGAAAAGCCCAAGGACCTGAGATCCATGGACCCGAGATCTGTGGGACCCACAGGTGGAAAAGAACCGACTCCTGAGCGCCAGCCTTTGACCTCCACGTAAACACGCGCAAACACACAAGACCTGCTAAATCAAGTTTAGTATTCATACTTCATAACAAAATTCGTTTCATATTCATCATAACTAATTACACTTCTGATGTATAGAATATCCACTGAAATGCTAAGAATGCTTGTCATAATGCATGCCTTCTGAACAGCTTTTCAAAATTTTAAACAGTGAACAGGTCACATCAAGGGAAGGAGCAGCTTCTAGCCAGCTCCAACTCTCAGTGACAGGGAGATGAAAGTATCTGAGTGGCATTCATCCCTCTTATGCTACATCTGCAAGTGAATGCAGAGGGGACTGCTCCATCCCCAGGTTGGTGAGAGGATTTCTTTCTTCCAAGGGCTGTGACAAACCTGGCTGCCCAAAACAAAGAAAAAAGAAGAAAAAAAAAACTTTCCAGGCTAAGGAGGGACCCAGTCAAAAAAATGCTTGCATTGCAAGCTTGAGGACCTGAATTGAAATCCCAGAATTTATGTGAAAAGTTGGGTGTGGTGCTATGAACCCCAGAAGCCATCAACTGTCAATGATTCTACAGAATGTTCTCCCTCCAGAATGCTGGAATGTTAGCTGGCTTATCAATTGTGTGCACGTCTTATATAAACAACTACAGCTGCCATGAGCTCATAAGCCCAGCAGTCCTGCCAGGTCATCAGGCCCACAAAACCTTGTTTTGCTCTGGTCCTCCTTGGCCTTTTAATATTACAGTTTCCTTCCCCCTCTTCTACAATGAACCCTGAGTCTTGTGTGTGTGTGTGTGTGTGTGTGTGTGTGTGTGTGTGTGTGTGTGTGTGAGAGAGAGAGAGAGAGAGAGAGAGAGAGAGAGAGACAGAGAGAGACAGAGAGACAGAGAGACAGAGAGAGAGAGAAAGAGATGCTGGATGGATGGATAGATAGATAGATAGATAGATAGATAGATAGATAGATAGATAGATAGATAGATAGATAGATAGATAGATGATAGAGATATACCAATGTGGTTCAGTAATTCACTGACACTAATTCTCTGTGCTTTGACCAACTTGACTTTGTGCACTGACTACCACTTACTGTGCCAAGAGATATCTCTGATAAAGTCTGAGTGTTGCACACACTTTAAGAAGGACTCAAAGAAGGGAGCCAGGAGCTTCTGGGGGGCGTGGGTCTTAGAAAAGTCAGGGTAGGAACTGGGTGTGTGTGAATATGATCAACAACATTGAACATATGTATGAAATGTTCAAAGAGTTAATAAAAACGTTACTGGAAAAAAAATGAAGCCTCTGAACAACAGCTACTAGGAATCCAATCCAGAATGATGCCCCCACAGAAACAACCAATATTACAGAGATAGAGAAATGGCTCAGCGGGAAAGGTACTTGCTAGGTGAGCATAAGGGCCTGAGTTCAAATCTCTAGCATTGATAGACATGTCTGTAACTCCAGCTCCACAGCGGGCAGAGGCAGAAAGATTCCTGGGGCTTGTTGGCTGCCAGCCTAGATTCAGGCTGAGTGAAAGGCCCTGTCTCAAGAGATCAAGGCAGAGAATGATAGAACAGGACAAGGAACATCCTCCTCTAGCCTGGCGTACACATGTGTAGGCACCACATGTAAATAAGTACATAAAAGAAGGGATGTGGCATCAAAATAGCCTATTGTTTACAGGTACTGAGAACCACACATACGTTAGAGCAACCCTTGCTCAAAATTAGAGATGAAGACACAATATGTAGGCAAATATGAACTCCAGGAAAACGGGAAAGTTACTGCAGACAGGCAAAGTTAGGATTCAGATTCAGTCATGGGTGGTGGCATTTTAATTAATTAATACATTAATTTAGAATTTAATGAATGAGAAGCATCAAAAGATGAGTGTCACAGGAATATTAGATCCTGATATACCCATGCAAAACACTGTCACTACTCAAACAAAGGACGTTATCAAGTTATGGAAGAGGAAATAGCATTTGTGGTACAGTCTTCACTCTTTCCACATATTAATGCTTGTGGGATCAAGTAATAAATGCAATCAAGATTATCAGAACAAACTGCTCAGCCTCTTTCATCAAGAGTCCAGTTTGTCCTGGACATCCTGGCACACCATGCCTTCCAATCTGTACTTCCAACTGGCTGTGAAGCTGGGACCAGCTTCTTTTTCATGCTAATTGAAGGTTCTTATGAACATTTTTGTGTAAAAAAAAAATAAATAAACAAAGAACGCTTGCCTTTCAAGCTCCCCACAGCAAATGTACATTCACGCACCCATCTGAGGGTTTAGTTCTCCTGCTGACTGCAGACAACTGCAATTTCACGACGCATCCCTATTTTGTTCTGCTGCAAAGTTGGGAGCTCATTATGAGGCGGGTACTGTGTTTATGATTACAAAACCAATGCCTGGGGATATGTGATCAAAAGCCATGGATCCTTAGCTCCAGAACAGGGACAAAACACAATATCAAAAACACAACAAATCAGACACAGTGTTCACTCCCCTTTCAGTTCTATAAAAGAGAATATGTAACTCTCAGGAAGAAATAGATCCTTGCTCTTTATCCCATTTTATATCCAAATGAAGAATGAGCCTCAGGTTGCTAAACGCCTTCAAAACAACCCCTGGGGAGATGGTTCAGTGTGCAAGAGTGCTCACTACACAAGCCTAAGGACAATTCCAATCTCTAACACCCATGTCAAAAGCTAGGCATGGCCATGCATGTGCCTGTCACCGCAGTGCTTTGTGGGACAGAGATAAGAGGACAGGTGGGGCTGCCTGGCTACCAGCCTAGCTCCAAGTTCAGTGAGAGACCCTGTGTCAAGAAAATAAGGAGGAAAGTGATCAATAAGGGCACCCAGAATCTTCCTCTGGTCCCAACCCAAGATAAAGAACGATGAATTTTCTTTTAATGTGAACTGTGGATCTTCAGAGTACCACTGGTTGATCTGCAAGAAATGTCCCCCCAAAGAAATCACTGACATTTGTAAAATCCTGAAAACACCTACAAGACTTTAGTATTTAGAAAACACCCCCAAAGAGAAGCCACCTAGCTAAGGGGCTGTAAGTGGGGAGGAGAACACAGACTAGGGGTTTCACAGGGCCTTCTGCTACATCAGAATTGATCACAGAATTTTTCTAGAAATAATCAGATACTCATTAGCTTCTCTATAAGGGACCCACGACTCCTACACATACTGAGATGATAGAATGGAAGCTGTCTTATCTTCTGCTATTCATTGGGAAGATAGTGCCCCCATGAAAGTGCCCTGAAGGCAAGGCAGCAAAAGTTCTAAGAAAGGTGTAAGCTAATGCTTGTACTTACTGTTAAGTCTTTACAAACAGTTCCATACTGTGGATGCATAGAACAGGGTGTAGCTGAATGAGCCCTGCCACCTTATATCAAGCAAACCACTACAGACTCAGTGTTACAATGTTACAATGCTGCAATGTGTTACAGACTCTGTGCTTTGATGGAAACTGGTATGGGATAATGCTCTTGTACCCTGTAAAGACTTGCCACTTGTATTGGTTTAATAAAATGCTGATTGGTCAGTAGTCAGGGAGGAAGTATAGGTGGGGTGACCAGACTAGGAAAGTTCTGTGAAGAGGAAAGGCTCAGTCTGAAGTCACCAGACACAGAGGAACCAAGATGAGAATGCCTCACTGATAAAAGGTACCAAGCCACGTGGCTAATACAGATAAGAATTATGGGTTAATTTAAGTTGCAAGATCTAGTTAATAATAATCCTGAGCTAATAGGCCAAACAGTTTGTAATTAATATAAGCCTCTGTGTGTTTTGTTGGGACTGAACAGCTGCAGGACTGGGCAGGACAGAAACTTCTGTCTACAGGATATATCAGATAACATGTATGATCACTATTTCACTTTCTCAGGAAAAAGTAAGCAGTAATAGATACATGTGCTTGTACATGTTGTAAACAAAATTTAAAAATATTAATGCTCTTGCAGATCTAAATCCAGTTTCTTTCACTGTGGCAAAGATACTGTGGAGTTAAAACCTCCTGTAATATTCTCCCCTGCACATACAGGTTCATGTTGGTTTGGGAGTTCAATTTCAGTTCCTACATCCCAAGGTATTTAAAACTTCATAATGTGTGTGCAACCTAACATATATGCCCCTGATGGTTAGCGTTATCAACTTGACACAACCTAGAAACATCTAGGAAGAATCTCAATAAGGGATTGTCAAATAACCAGTTTGGGTCTGTTGTCATGTATGTGGGGGATTGTATTAATTAAGTTACTGATATAGGCTGTCCCAGCATACTGTAAGTGAAACCATTCCCTAGGCAGAGGGTCCTGAACTGTGCAAGAGTGGAAAACTTTAGTAGAAGCAAATGAGTATGCGCAAATGTTTTCCTCTGATTCTGACTGGACTCACTGCTTCAAGTTCCCGCCATTGTGACTTCTCTGCTAGGATGGACTTTAAACTAGAATTGTAAGCCTAATGTAATGCCTTCTCCCTAAATTGATTGTTGTAGGGAATTTTAGCACAGCAACAGAAATGAAACTAGGACAAGGTGTGTCTTTAATTTATCTAGAATAGCTCTGCAACGGAAACTACATCACCTACTGATAAATAAAAATTCTAGCTCATCCAGCAAATGCTAATAGTTTGTTCTAGGTCTGCTATTAGTTATAGTATTGGGAAATAAACACTAACAAAACAAATTTAAAGTCAGCGCATATGGAGCATACAACCAGAAAGAACACCTAACATGACAGAGCACACCAGCATGGAGGTTCAGCACTAGAAAGCTAGGTTGCACAATGAACGGTAAGGCATTTGGCGTATAGCTCAGACAACAGAGTACTCACCCCACCTGGACAAAGCCCTGGGTTCCATCCACAGAGCCACCTAAAACAGGCATGGTGAGGCACATCTGCAATACCAAGACTTTGGAGGTAAAGACAGAATGGTCAGTAGTCAGAGGTCATTTTGGGGATACATAGCCAGTTGGAGATACTGAGACTCTGTCTCAAAATCAATAAAGAAAAATTATAATTCTATTATGGGTTAATATACACATACCATTATGTGTTTCAAGCAGAGATTTTTAAAGGTTCATTTTTATATGTCTGTCTGTTTGAGGCTGTGTGCATGTGCATGTGGATGATGGCATAAGCCAGAGGGATCAGATCCCCTAGAGCTGGAGCAACAGGTTGTGGGGAGTCACCCAATCAGAGTGCCAGGAGCTGAACTCAGGATCTCTGCAAGAACAGTGCATGGTTTTAATCACTAAACCACCTCTGTAGCACCTATAACCAGAGATCTTTAAAACCAAAAGGAGTGGCACAGTTTATCCTTTCTCAAACAGCATCCATGCTTGGCTAATAGAAACAAGAGCCCTCCACTCCCATCTCTGCTTCTGTGATACTGTGGTGTCACGTGGGGTAACCTCTGACAAGCCGCTACTGTGACAGAACAAGAACAAAAGGGGCACACAATATCATAGCCTACGGGGTTTAGCCCTATATATCCTCAGAAATAGCAAAGAGCCCTGAGACTCACTCGTAGAAATGCCCATGAGTCCTGTGAAAACATGGGAAGCTTGAGTAGGCAGGACACATGCCTTGTCTCCCACTAATCAAAAGCTTAAGTATGATCATTATTTTTTTAGCAAATTCATAAATCAGCAATATATAAACATTTATTTGAGATCACATTTAAGCCTGTGTATGTGCATCTGTGTTTGCATGTTCTTATGTGCTTGAGTGTGTGTATGTTCTTGTGTGTTTGAGTGTGTGTATGTTCTTGTGTGTTTGAGTGTGTGTGTTCTTGTGTGTTTGACTGTGTGTATTGGTTGTTTGAGTGTGTGTATTGGGTGTTTGAGTGTGTGTTTTCTTGTGTGTTTGAGTGTGTGTGTTCTTGTGTGTTTGAGTGTGTGTGTGTGTTCTTGAACATTTAGGAATCAGAGGTCAACCTCAGATGCCACTTCTCAAGATACCATATACCTTATTCTTCTATTTTTATTTTAAAATTGATTTAGAATTCCATCAATGAGTACTCTCCATTATTTCCATTCCTTCTGCCACCCCCACCCTCGTGCCAATACCTTCTGTGTCACACACACCACAGGGAACTGAGAAACTCCCCAAACATTGCAGGCTATTCCTATTGCCCTAGGTTGCCTCTCAGAATGCAAAGGTAAGAATTCTATTGCTGAAGACAACACTTCCTTCAGACTGAGGAAATTTGTGGAATTGAGCGGGAACTGAGCTGGAGGCCTCCTCTCAGAGGACTAGCTCTCATGGTATCTATCCTAAGCTGCAGTACAAGCTGACAAGTTGAAAAAGCAATCACTTGTCTTTTCCAGCTGGAAAGCCTACAAAATTCACCATGACTCATCCAGCAAGATATCCCCAAGGAGAAAGAATGGTACCCTCAAGGCAGTCTCTTGCTGATCTGAAGACTGCGGAGCGGGTGAAGCTAGCTGACCACCACTGACTCTGCCCACCAGAACTTGTGTCTACAGCACACAGTCCCACACCTGGGTTTTCTGATTACTTCTGGAAACTGAAGGTCCTCACGTATGCAAGGCAACATATAAGATGTCCACATAGGCTGGAAAAAGAACCTCACACCCCTTCTTCTCAGCTCTTTATATACCATTTTGTCCAAAACATAAACTACCAATGAATATACATTCAGGGAAAATCAAACACATCAGTACCAGTATTTTCATACCCGCCACTTACATGAACACTGCTTATGAAATACCGTGAGAAACAGGAGGCAATGCATTGGAGACCAGTTAAACATGAGCCAAACCCAAAGACTTAATAGATTTTACTAAGAAGACACTAAGACTGGGGAAATGGCTCAGTTGGTAAAATGCTTGCTTTGTCAGCATGAGGACCCAAGCTTTATCCCAGAGCCTACATAAAGAGCTAGATATGGTGGGATGCATTTGCAAAGCCAGTGATGGGGATATGAAGTCAGGTGAATAACTGGGGCTCACTCTTTAGCCAGTCTGCTTGAAAAAATCCAGGGCAGTGAGAGAGCCTGTCTCAAAATCCAAGGCGAAGAGACCCCGAGGAACAACACCTGAGGTTGACCTGTCACACACACACACACACACACACACACACACACACACACACACACACACACCACCACCACCACCACCACCACCACCACCACCACCACCACCAAATACCAAGCGCCAATGTACTCTGTAGTGTAGAAGCAAAATGCAAATCCAGTTCCCCACATACACATGCTCAGTCATGGGCTTTGTTTCAATCAACACTCCTTCCTAATTTTCCTCAGGAAGATGCTGCCAAATGCCTAGAGGGAAATTAGATAAATGACTGTTTTCATCTGTGCCCCGAGGCAGGGTGTTATCCTCTAAAATCTTGGGGGGAACGGTTCAATTCATCATCACCCAGCCGTGTTTCTACCAGAGGCCCAAGAATAGGAGCCCCAAGAATAGCGGCCCGGTGGCGATCTGGTATGTGTGAAGAGAGAACAGGTTTGTTCTCCCGAGGAGTTCAAGGACCATTATCTCGACACACAGGCGTCCTGGGGAGTCACCCGCTGCAGAGGGCGGGACAATGCCAAGAGGCAGGCGCACCTGTCGCTTGGGCAGATGGGGAGACCAGCGGAGGCTTTCCCTGAGTCAGGCTAAATTAATTAGCCTTTCCACAGTACTTCATCTCTTTATGCCCCTCTCCAGACATGTAAGGGGAGAACAGATTTTCAACAAACTCTTATAAAGCACAACACAGACCAAAGAAAACTCCACAGCCATTTTTTTTCCATTTCTTACTTTTCTGAATGCTTTAAAGTACCATAAATCACTCCTTCATTCCATGCTGGGAGACTCTCTTCAGATGTATGATATGAAAAGTGAGTAAGTGGAGAGTGTGTTTCAAATCAGTGGGCTTTCACAAACATTCTGAACCAGACACTGGGCAACTCAACAAGTTGATTTCAAGATCCTGATTTCAGGAGCAAAAAGAATTTATGGCATTGTGTTTGCTGGTAAAACTGTAGCTTCCATTCTTCCCAAATGAAGAGATTTTTCCTCCCAAAGAATGTTCTGTGTTGCAATACACAGATAAATGAAAACAACAAAAACAGGAATCTACTATTCTTGGGGCTCCTATTCTTGGGCCTCTGGTAGAAACACGGCTGGGTGATGATGAATTGAACCGTTCCCCCCAAGATTTTAGAGGATAACACCCTGCCTCGGGGCACAGATGAAAACAGTCATTTATCTAATTTCCCTCTAGGCATTTGGCAGCATCTTCCTGAGGAAAATTAGTAGACTGCCTTTTAATAGCACCCTAACACAATTCTCCTTGGAGCTACAGATAGTTCATTTGGTACACAAAGACCTGAGTTTGCTCTCCAGAACCCACATAAACAAAACTGGATATGGGAACACACATTTGCAAATCCCAACCCTGGAGACACAGAGATAGATGGACACCTGGAGCTCACTCACCAGCCAGCAAAGCCAACTCTGCAAGCTGCAAACCAGTGACAGACCATTTCCAAAATAAAAGGACAAGGTGGATAGTGCCTGAGATTGCCCTCTAGCTTCCATGTGCATGTGTGTACACACATGTGCGCACACATGCGCACGCGCACACACACACACACACACACACACATCCTTTGCCATATATTCATTCCCAAGACTGTCCTTCTGTTCTCATAAACTAAGGTGAAAATGACATCTACACTTCCATTTATTAACTCATTCACCCAGTCCTCCCCTGAACCATCTATGATATTAGCACTCTCTGCTTATCTATTTCTTTTTCCTAATAGGCTGTGAGATGCTAGAGGGTTAAGACTACATGATTTGGGTGCACAGGGCATAAGCACACTATAATGAATAAATGATTGCCATTCAGAACAAAGGTGGTCTTCTAGGCACAAGACCCTATTACAAGCTACCTTCACCCATATTCAGTATCAGACACTGGTTCCATGCAAAGAATGGCAACCAATAGGCTATAGGCTTTGCTTGCCCTGCAGTTTATATCCACAGCATCCATAAAAAACAACTGACTATAACCCTCATACTGTGGGTGGGATGGGGTTTAGGCAAGAGGACCCTGAAAGCTCATTAGCCAGTAAGTTAACCCCATGCTCGAAAGCTTGACAATTGTGCCAATGTGAGCACACCAGAAGAAAAAGCCTATGCATATAGCATTTCGTTAATTCTGGGTACCACCTGCATACCTGATGGTCCCTTTTTAAAGATGCAGTGAATTTGTCTGTCTGCATCTTCTCCTTCTCTTATTCACTTGTAACTATTATCTTTCCTTGAAAAACTTGTGCTTTTTACCCCAAAGTGTTTGATAAAGAAAAACGGCCTCCTGTGTTAACACAATCATGAACTGAAGCAAGATCATCCTCTTTTCTCCCTATCTCTCTCTGGGGCAGAATGCAGCCCCAAGCCCCTCCTATCAATAACTCTGCAAAATGCACACAAGAGCAAACTCATCAGCACTTAGAGATACAAATTACTTGTATTAACTGTTAAACTGTCTCCCCTTGAGGGCAAACTGTGGCCAATGACTTCAAACAGAGTTCCTTGAGATGTATATTTTATAAAGCATTGGAGAACCAATTAATTTCTTGAATTAACTTTTACTTCTGAAAACTGCTGTTTGTAGACAAGAGTTTTATGTTCAAATATTAGAAAAAAACAACTTGAAATTCCCTACCTTTTCCTGCATCTTATTTCTTTTTAATATTGAAATTCTACTCAAAAGAAATCCAACATAGTTAATAAAACTACATCCTATGATGGTCGATCATCTTCCGTTGGTTCCGGCGATATGCAGATTGGTGGGTTGTATGTAGCTGAATAAAGAATGGGCTTCTTCACAAAAACTCATGCTGTCTCCTCACACATGAACACAGCCCTTATGTGACAACTAATTGAGTTCGCCATGGCTTTCAACTATCAATGGCCTTGAAATTTCATTCTGGCTCCGTTTTGATTGAAGGCCCCGAGATGGGGTCTACGCAGAGATTCAAACCATCTGTGTAGCCTCAGGACAAGGAGGCTTGTGAGTCTGGAAATGAAAAGGCTTCAGGACATTGACTGAAATTCTGATGGACAGTAACCAGAGACTGTGCACTGAATGCCCTCCTCTAGCACAGACAGTTACCAGAGACTGTGCACGGAACTCCCTCCTCTGGCATAGACAGTGACCAGAGACTGTGCACTGAATTCTCTGCTCTGGCACAGACAGTAACCAGAGACTGTGCACTGAACTCCCTTCTCTGGGCACAGACAGTTACCAGAGACTGTTCACAGAACTCCCTCCTCTGGCACAGACAGTTACCAGAGACTGTTCACAGAACTCCCTCCTCTAGCACAGACAGTTACCAGAGACTGTGCACTGAACTCCTTTCTCTGGCACAGACAGTAACCAGAGACTGTGCACTGAATTCCCTGCTCTGGCACAGACAGTTACCAGAGACTGTGCACTGAACTCCCTTCTCTGGTATAGACGGTAACCAGAGACTGTGCACTGAATTCCCTTCTCTGGTATAGACGGTAACCAGAGACTGTGCACTGAATTCTCTCCTCTGGCACAGTGAGCCATGAGCCTGAGAGTGAATTCTCAGAAAAGCAGACATGTTTAGGAAAGACTGCGAATACTGTCGATTCACGGCTGGAGTATGCAGCCTGCTGGGCTGGAGGTACCCTGATAACACTCTTTGGAAGATTCAGCAAATACTAAAAGTCTACTCAGAGCCCTGAAGCATCCCATCCCAAAAAGGCACAGTGTGCCATGGACTGAAATATTACAACCAAAACAACAATTCTGATTTGAAATCCTAACTGTAGGACCTCAAAGTTCACCTATTTTGAGGCAAAAGACTCCTGAAGTGACCATGTTGAAACAAAGTCCTTAGAATGAATCTTAATCAAGCTCGGACGCAAATGGCATGTAAAGAAGTGTATTTGCACTGGGGTGGTGCTTACACAGCCTATAAAGAGCAGAGACTGCAAACAAACCTTCAGGAACTCAGCAAGAGGTACAGAGCACATTCCAAAAGCACCCGGAATGAGTTAGGGCTGTAGGACTGTAAGGCAATCCATTTCTGCTGTTTAAGGTTCCTTGTCTGAAGCACCATGTTAGGGCAGCCCTGGCAAGCCAACACATTTCAGGCAGTGTTGGGGGGGGGATATTAACTATGTTCATTTGCACAAAATACATCTCTCTGAATATAAGATAAACCTTCCTAATCAAAACATCCAAAATCTAACAACTTCTGAGTCTAGACTACTTTAGATTAGACTCTTAACTGGTAAAGTCTATGGAAAAATTACAAAAATCTGAAAAATGTCAATGTCTGAAATACCTTTTGTCCCAAGCATTTTGAGCAAAGGACACTCCAGTTGGATACATACTAAGTGTGGTCCAGCTAAGAAAAGTACAACAGATTTTCAGCAAAGGGAGTATTGACTCATGATCAGGAAAATGAGGGAAGTATTTATAGTAATACAGCAGTCTCCGTCATAAGCATCAAGGGTTGTAGAACATCAAAGCAAATCACGCTCATGGACAACAATCATGGATTACTGACAAGGGGTGTGTGTGTGTGTGTGTGTGTGTGTGTGTGTGTGTGTGTTTATGTTTAAACTAAGTAACTCACTACACTTAGGTAACATTTATTAAAAAAATTAAAAGTAATTACGGTGATCCAAATAACAGGATAGCTAAATCTCCACAGGTGCATGGAATCTTAGCCCCGGAGATGTATAGATCTTCTCTTTCTGATATGTATACATGGGTGTGTGTGTGTGTGTGTGTGTGTGTGTGTGTGTGTGTGTGTGTGTGTATACATGCATAAGTCCATGGTGACCCTCCCATGCTTACTAGGTTTGTTTGAGACGAGGTCTCTAATTGGACTGGAACTTGCCAAGTAGGCTCGAGTAGCCAGCAGGAGCATCCCAGGAACTTCCCTGTCTCTGCCTGCTCAAAGTTGAACTACAATTGCATACTGCCATACCAGCTGTTTACACAGCTCCTGGAAACAGAAATCGGGCTCTGGGGATTACTAGGCCAAGTATGTTTACCTCCTCAGTCTGTCAGATGCTTTTTACTAAGTCTTTTCTGAGGTTTGATGTATAAGATACAATCCTTGTTCTCTTTCTATTAGGAACATACATATTTGGTCTTCTGAAATAAGGATGAATTTGTGGATGGTGAGGGCTTAGGTGGGAGACCTTTAATCTCTCAACTATTCTGCCTAGAGGCAGGTCCTATAGCAGCTACTTAGGAACTCAGATGTTCACCAACGGGAATCATCATTAGTACTTGAGAAAACTGTAAGACCTGGGTTGTTTGTGTGCATATACATGTATGTCTTTATGTCCACTGTATGTAGATGCATGCATATTTGAGTACATGTGCACACATGTATGTGTAGAGGCCAGAGGTCAACATTGGTCTTGGGTTAGAGTTGGTGTATAAATATGTCATGGAGAATAGCAGAACCATCACACACACACACACACACAAACACACACACACACACCTAGCAAAGAAAAAAGAATCTCCTGATTTCCTAAGTCATTCTAATTAGAAGGCTGTTGGTTAACAGGACACAAGTACTTCTACTTGTTAATATACTCCTTGTGAGCTGATGTTCTTTGATGCTAGGATTGTGCCAATAATTACATCAGAGATATTTTTTGAGACTGTCTTATGTAGCCTAGGTTATCCTCAAGTTTACTATGTATCAAAGAATAACCTCATACCTTTCATCCTCATGCCTCCATCACCTGAGTGCTGCAATTACAGGTAGTATCATGCCCATAAACATGTAACACTGGGGATTGAACACAGGGCCTGAACTACATCTCTAGCTTCTAAGTGAGAGACTTTTACACCACATACAGAAGAGTAACTGATATTGATAAGATGTGCAGAAGTGTATGGGGCAGCTTTGCAACGCTGTGACAAAATACTTGAGATAAAGCAACTTAGAGGAAGAAAGGATTATGCCTCATGGTGTTGCCCATGGTTGGCTCCATTGCTTTGATGCCTACTGTGAAACGTGACGTTGTGGGAGTGTATAACAGAAGAGGCTCTGCCCCTCAGTGGTGACCAGGAACCAAAAAGAGAGATTTCTATCTATAAGTAAAGCCCCTCCTCCCAAAGCCCTTAAGCTATGAATTCGTAGTGACTGAACTATTCATGAGGGCCAAGCCCTCGCAATCCAGTTGCTCCACAGAAGGCCCACTGCTGGACTATAAAGAGCAAAGTAATGCGGCTGCAATGGAGACAAAGCCTCACACAAGTGATCTGGATCGTGTCCTGGTTACTACTGGTTGTCTTTGAGGAAGTCTCTAGGTTTGGTAACTGAGTTGGCGGCACCGATTGATGGGTTGGAGTCCCACACTAAGTGAGAAGGGGAGAGAGAGAGCTGAGGACCAGTGTTCATCTTTCTCTGCTTCCCGATTGTGGATACAATGTGACAAGCTGCCTCAACTCCCATTCCCACACCTTTCCCACCATGATGGGCGGTGCCCTCAAACTGTGAGTCAAAAGTCAGACCTTCCTTAAGTCGCTTTTATCAGGTATTTTCTCATAGTTACAAAAAAAGTAAGTGAAAACAAAGAGTGTTTAATATTCAAACCAGGGCAAGTAGCCATCCTTATAATTACTTACATATATAAATAGGGTGAACATATAGTGAAGCAGACATTCCTCTCGAGCGAGAGTAAAGACAAAGAGACAGTATTTACAATAATGATCAAGACAAGTGCTTTTCTGACTCTCAGATCCTTTCAAATCAGTTCTAATCTTGCTCTGGTTATCACTTCAGATTTCTTTTTTCAATGCATCCTTATTTTTGCTATTTCTTCTCCATATAGTTATCACCTATATAAGTTCTAATTCACAACTTGGATATCAATGACCCAAAAGGAGCTTCAAGGAGTTCTCATCTATAACACTGATCCATGCTGAGCACAAAAGCTTCCTTCCATTTCCCCCTTCTCTTCGTCTATCTTAAAAAAAAAAAAAAAAAAAACTAAACAAGAGTTTTCTTTTCTGTGGCAATTCAAGTGGGGCATTAGTCGCTGAAATTTTTGTTGTTTTTGTTGACTAGGAATAGACTGTTTCTCCAGTATGTTTGTCTCTTGAGTCCTAGCAGGTGCCCATTTGCTAATGTGTTGGTTTTTACAATGCAGAATCTTGGCAATGTGTGTTTCACATAGTTGCCTCCAGCGACTCTGTGTACTGACGCTTGTAGCTATGGTAATAGGTAGATGTTGAGATCCCTGATATTCAAGGGAAGGATATTGTGGGCCACCTAAAATATAAGCTTAGGAAATAATGAGACCAAAGTAGGGATCCAAAGAGATCTTACACACCAATTCCAATACTTAAAGATGAAGAAATAAAGTAGTAAAGAGGATAAATATCCTGTTGATAAAAACATGAGTAATTACAAAGCAAACAACTGATCAGGCAAGAATCATCATTCAGGGTCAAATCCATTCTGTTACTACAGATAACTGATGTTTGAAGAAAGTATACAGAAATATGAGAAATAACCAATCAACATGTTAAATAACTGATCCATAAACTCAAAGTAATTAAGGCTTTGCTGGGTTGTGACCTGGCCCATTTGCCATAAGTAAAAGAGTAATGTAGGCTTCATTAAAATTCCTTTCTAAAGACGGAAGGGCAGACTGGGTCAGGATGAAGACTTAGCTAAAGTACAATATAAACAGACACTAAGTTATTTCTTCCATGGAAACACCTTATTCAGTAATCATTCAGCACCAAGTAGAAGGGCCCTCATGCATGCTTTCCCCACTCACAGGCACCACCTACTGATGAACTATGACATCTAGTACATTCTGTGAGTATGGGAAGGCATAGCATCCAGCTGTGTACCCACTGGTGAGCCTACCAGGCTCTAGTGGATAATCCTAAACCACATTTATACAAACAACCTTTAGTTGAACTCTGTGGGACACAGAGCAAAAGTCATGAATACAGTAAAGAGATCTATAGGGGAGAAGGGAAAGCTGCAGGCATGGGAAGAACCAAGAGAGGGCTGGGGGAGGAGCCAGAAAACACTGGATACATGTGTGAGGTTGTCAAAGATGAAAATTTAGTAACAAAAATATTTTGAGATTTTATTTGGCTTTTACTTGCAGTATAAATAACTCACTGTTCTTTTTCAAAGCAGCCATGGTTAAAAGGATCCTCATATCCAACGAAAATAACAGCACACCATAGACAGGAATCATCTTCAGGAAGAATTGGACGATGAACAAACTAAGGGTCCCAGTGGCCACTCTGTCTGATGCAGGTGGCAAATAAAACTAGAATCTTAGGCTAGAGAGATGGCCCAACAGTCAACAACGCTCACTTCATTTCAGGAAGACACATGTCAGTGCTTCACAAACAGCCTGTACCAGGGCATATGATGCTCTTCTCTGACATCCATGGGTACCCACATGTATGTATGCATATACACACATATAAAAAATAAAGTAAAACTTTAAAATCTGTTATTCCCTGAGTTCATTATTTTAATGATCTGTAAATCTGCTTCTTCACCAAATACCAGGAAGGCTTAGAAGGAATTTTCTTTCATTCTGTTCTAATTTTCTCAGCACAGAGACATCTAGCCCACCATGTGCCTTCATGCGGAAACACCTCCCAGAACTTAATGGGTAAAGGAAAGACTCGATTCTGTCTGCAGGTTAAGAAACTGAGATCAGGATGTAGCTTCTGCCATCTCAGCTTACAAAAGCCTCCTGGGTCTGCCCCGCGGAGGCATTCTCACATGTTAGAGGAATCGCTTCTGCAGACTGCTACATGCAAGAAACCTCCAACAGTCAGAAAGTGGAGCGAAGGGCAGATTTACAGCACGTAGGCACTCCATTAAGGGATTAGACCGCTTAAACTTTGGTTAGGAGGCTAATACATGTGGAAAAACAAACACTTTCTGACAAAGTTAGGCGCTAAAGCAGAGCCAAGTACCAAAAGCCCCAAAGCAAGCAATGTCCCCATTAGTCCAGAAGGAAAGAAAAGCCAACAACAGACACTCTGGCACATGGACAGTGTCTCTACTCTCAATACAGTCAGCTTGTTGTGTGTGACACCTTGATAAATTAAAGGAACAGGACCACTGTCACAGAAAGTAAAGGACAAAAGGAAGGAAACTCACAAACAGTGCCCACAAAAGATGGATAAGGAAGTTGGAAAGAATACAAGCATTGATTAAAGGCCAGCAAGGAAAACGAGATAGCTGCTGAATCTAGCTCCCCCCTGCTGCTCATGCTCACTGTATTGTTTCCTTTGGCTCGGGCTGGGAGAGCTTTGTCCTGTGTCTAATAATACCATTATTTATGAAATGGAAGAAAAACATCCTGATAAGAATATACCTCAATACCAAAAAAGAGAGAGAGAGAGAAAAGTCTCCTATATAATCTGAGCGCACAGATGAGAAAGAAGGGCGTCTTCAAAGCAATAACAATTACAAAGCAGTCAGAGAACAAGATAAGCGCTCACAGTAGCAGCACACAGCATCTATTCAACTGACCCGTTTTTTTTTTTTTTTTCTGTTATGTGAGTCCAAGAATGGATAACAGCCACTCGCTAGGGAAACCTGCCGCACTGGGAAACTCAGCCCAGGCCAGTGTGTGGCTGGGGTGGGAGGGATGTGACAGAAAGGAAGTTTAAAGGGAAGGAGAGGGAAGGATAGCAATATAATTCTTTGTAATCCTTCTTTCAACATGATAGTCCTTGACCTCCTACAAATCAATACAGCAGACATGAGATTGTGAAAACCATAGCCTTGGACACAGAGTCCCTGCCTATCAAAAGCCAGAGTTTGCAAAACCTTCCTTTGGCCCGTGCTATTACCCACGCTCAGTTTGTTCAAGCAGTCACAATGTCACCTCTGTAAATGAGGATTTATTTGCATTCTGGCTAGCATCTCTACTTTTGGTGGTTTTAACTACTGATGCACATGCACACATGTATACTACACTGAACTTAAATAGTAGATTTAGAAACTTGGATTTGTGAAGATGGGCAAACTACTGGATACAGATGTTTCCTCTCTCATCATTTTAGATGTGTGGCATACACTGCACTTAACTACAAGGCTTTTACTTACCGAACACAAGGTGATGAGATATTTCACTACCCTGAAAACTTGGTAGACTTGAATATCATCACTCAGGCACTCAGTACTTCAGGAAGTCACAGCTGTGTGGCAGCCATCAGCCTCTATGCTTTGATGGGCACTGTCTTATTAAATCTCTCCAAATTCCTCCTCTGATAGGTAAATAATCAGAGTTTCTGCTCAGCCCGCCACAGTGCTAAGCACCTAAGCACAAGCTCACGGAGGTGGTTTCTTCAGAATATAACAAGTTGTTTTCTCTTAAGGCAAACCATACTTTGCAGTGGACACATTTCCGGGCCTGCAATCATTTTAAGACTGTGGGGACACTGTGGCAAGGCAGGCTGCCTGTGAGTAGGTAGAATCATCACTTGACAGGTACTGACACTTTCTCCTGGTGGACATGTGAGTTCAACCTTCTGGGTATGGCAAACAAAGAATTGGTTTTGCATTCCAAAAGAACCCCATGTGGTCCTTTCCTTGTAGGCAGTGATATGACAGCTAGGTTTGCATTTAATTCCACTGACCACTGGTGCAGCAGAAACTAGACAGGACTAGTCACTGGGTATGTTCAACATGCTGAATTTAATGTGTAAATTGTATATAAATAAAATAAAGTATTCTTTTTTTTAAGAAAAGGAAACTTCAACTTATCTTAGAAGTAGGCGAGAGGAGAATCAAAATCAAAATTTACTTTCCATATATCTTCCTGGAAATTTGGAAGACCAAATTTGCCTTTTGGAAGAATGACAAGTGTTAAAGAAAAAAATCAAGGTATTATAAATATGTTTAGGCACAGGAAGCAATTAGGCCCCTTACAGCAAACTTTGAGATGGTTATGGAGGAGAATCCTTGAGTTGAATAACAATTAGGGGTATCAATCCAGAGCTATAGCCCATATCCCATGATGTTCATGAGGTCCTTGGTAGCTGTTTTCTGAACTCAGGTTCACCTGAACTTCCCCTTCTGTCACGGTGGTAATTTAGTGAGCCCTCATTATTCACACAGTCCACATTTATTGACTGGTCCATCTGCTGGAAAAATTAAATGAGGAACATCAAAATCACTAGGCATCGGACTTCCCCAATGTGCAGGAGGAACAGTGAAAACACATGGGACTTGTGCCCTTGTGTCCAGCTGAAAAGTCAAACAGAGGCATGCTCTCCACCTCTCAGGATCAACGGGAACCCCTTCAGGATGTGTTGTCTGTTGTGTGTTGTTGATACTTCCGTGCTTTCTGTAACATCACTGACTGCAATGGCCCCAACACAGCGACAGGGACCTCACGAGGGCAGTGCTAGAGCACTATATGCATCAGGTGCTGCCGGGCACAACAACACTTAGGCATCATAGGGATAAAGTCCTAAATCAACTGCATTCACATTTAGGTTGCAGTGTTGTTGATACAGACACAACATTAACGAATCAACAGTATATACTAAATAAGTTCTCTTCAAACAAAAACTCAACTAAAACATATTTAAGGCTAATTATTGACTGATTGAAATGTTACTAAATGTCACAGGAACCTAACTGTGCATTTCCCAAGAAACAGTGTTTCGTTGTTAAGTGGGTTATTTGAGGTGACTTTAGCAAATTTAACTATTATGGATTATGAGAACTGAGTGTCTATACCCTACCAGTTGCTTTTAGGGTCTATAAAAATGTAGGTTAATAACTAATACCCATGGATGATTAGGACATAAGATTCCGGGGGGAAAACCCAGTTCTACTATTCTGCTACCTAGGCACAGTAAACTGGCCCCTAAGTTTAGATTAATGCATGTCCCAATTTCATCAGAGAAACTTCTGCATACAGTAGACCCTGGTTGGTACAGAGATCCACACTGTTCAAAGTTCAGAGAATAAGAGACCATGGAACACTCAGCTCTAAATGGGGCATCTATAACACATCTCCTCCTTCTAAGGCTCAGGGATTGCCATGGAAGAAGAGGAGGAAAGATTGTAAGAACCAGAGGTAATGGATGACAGCATTGAAGCTGTTTTCCAGACATGGCTTTTCTATTGCACTTAATTGACAATGGCTGTGACAGCATGCACAAGACCTGCACCAGATCAAGCCAGTCAAAATCCCAACATGGATGAGAAGGGAATCACAAAGTCCTACCCCTCCTTGAGGAGGTATTGGCAACTGGTGGATTCTGGGGGAGGGGAATCAGTTTTCTTCAAGGATATGGGCCCTGATAGACTGTCTATGCTCAAGAAGATGGCTCTACGCCCATGTGCATACAAGCAGTACTAAGTGGAGTAGGTGATTTCCAAATCAGTACATGCAGTTCAGAGTGGAAAATACTGTGGGGGGTGAGGAAGGAATTGGAGGGGAAGGAATACGGGGATATGTTCATTCAAAGCATATTATCTGCATGACATTCTCAAACAATAAGAAACTCAAGGAGTTTCACCAGACCTAAGAGTCCACTTCCCCTTCTCCCAACTGTGATTTCTAAGCAGATACAGATCTATATCTTCATTTTATATGTGTGATGAAGTACTGTTTGGTTAAAACCAACTCAATTCAGATTTCCACTAGTTCAGAATCAAGATCCTACATCCATATTTATTTTATTCTCTAAAAATATTAGAACTAAAAATGACAAGATATATGAAATTTAAAGGTCACAGTTCTTAAATATTAGATTAAAATTTAAGGAAAAATTAAGATATTTGAAAATCATTCGTGTATAGCTTATCTACTTATGTGATGTTCATTAACTTCATAAATATTTAGTTCTGCTCTCGATTAGGCATCAAAATCCTCAAAACAGGGCTAAAGAGATGGCTCAGTAGTTAAAGAATTTGCATGAGAACTAGAATTCAGATCCTGAGAACTCACATAAATACAAGGTAGACAAGGTGGCCTATCTATAATTCCAGCCCTGGAAGTCAAAGAGGGATTCCATGAGCAAGCTGGTTACCAAGTCTAGTCACATTGGGAGGTTCTAGGTTTGCCTGACCATCTCTACCCCAGTAAATAAAGAGGAAGAAGAGTGGTAAGTAACACACAGACACACGCGCACACACGCACGTGCGCACACACACATGGGTGCAAAAACGTAAGGTTAACATAGGCTAGGATAGCCTTTCTACAACTCAGTGCCTAGAGGTTAAGATGACATATGAAGAGAGGTGATCCACAACAACCCAGAGGTTAACTGCCCAGGAAGGAAAACGGCACAAACAAGCTTAAAGTAGTGCTTTGGAAATAACTATAAAAGGAGCCTCGATTTCAACATTCAGGGTCCTCTTGGTCCCCCTTTATCAATTTATCTCTGGTAAATACAAATAATCAAAAAATAACACAATTGCAAATCCTCATGGGAGGAAGAGGAGTTCACATGTACACCGGTTTATGTCATTGTTTCTCGCACCTTTGCCCTTGAGTTACTAACTGACCATAATCAAGCAGGACTGAGGTGGCTCAGTTAGTAAAGTGCTTGGCTTGCAACCATGGAGACTCAAGCTCAATCCCATGAACCCAAATAAAAAGCCAGGAATGTGTATGAACTTGTAACGCCAGCACCGAGAAGGAGATAGGAGGGTGAGTCCCAGGCCAGTGAGAGAATAAAGCAGACAGTCCCCACAGAGCAGCATCTGAGACTGATTTCTAGCCTCCTCACATGAACATGCATACCTCCATGTTCGCTTGTTTTCTGCTGCTGTCATAAAGACCATGAACAAAGACAACTTGGTGAGAAAGGGTTGATTTGGTTACTATATCCCAGGTCACAGTTCATTAACAGACACCAAGGCAAGAATCTGGAGGCAGGAACTGAACTCAAAACCATGGAGAAGAGTAGCTTACTGGTTTGGTCGGCCTGGTTTTCATATAACTCAGGACCACCTGCCCACAGGTGACACTGCCCTTAGCCGGCTGGTCCTTCCCACCTCAATCATTAATCAAGAAAATATTTGTCTACTGGCCACTCTGATGGAGGCATTTTTCTCAATTGAGGCTTCTCTTCCCAGACAACTCTAGTTTGTGTCAAGGTGACAAAAATGAACCAGGATGCCTTGCCTTCTACCTACACACATGTAAACACATGTGAACACTCATCCACACACACATTACCACCCCCCCCAAACACACAATGAGATAAAGTAGGAAGCTTAGGTTTGAGAATACAGCTTACTGCCTAAGCACACACACTTGAATGCAATCTCTTACCTTTGTGCTTCTGAGGACGGGGAGTTAATGAGAAGGGAGGAGGAGGTGACAGAAGAAAAGGCAACTCCAGAAGCTAGATTGAGGTGTTAGTGGTCACTTGGGAATACAGCTCCTTGGAGACTGAAATCTGTCACAATAGTCCTTGTACAATTTCTGCCCACAGACAGGGAGGGGGCCTTCATGAATAAACTTACTATGCTCCTGAAGGCCTTTTGTGTGCCCCAGCTAGAGCCCGAGTAACACTGGGGTGAGGCTGGGAGAATCAGCTAGAAAATGGAGACACAACATCTGTGAGGACTCTGGGCACAGGGTCCCCAAAACAGAAATGGGCCCTTATACCACAGAGAACAAAGCAAAAGAGTTCAATCACTTAAAAATAAAGTAAGTGGGTTGAGTGTGGTGGTGCACATCTGCAACCCCAGCACCTGGGATTCTGAGGCAGGAAGATAATGAGTTTGAGGCTAGTTTGGGGTATGTACTGAGTTCAAGGCTAATTGGACTACATAAAAAGATCTAGGCCAGTCTTAGCTACTACTAATGAGATTGTGTGTGTGTGTGTGTGTGTGTGTGTGTGTGTGTGTGTGTGTTTGAGTTGCACTCACAAAACTTTCAGAAAACATTAGTTTATTCACAAGGCTTATTCATAAGAGTTTTTGGTGTGTATGCATGTGTGCACAGGCTAATTCACAAAAATTTTTGGTGTGTACGCATGTGTAAATATTCACAAGAGCTTTTGGTGTGCATACATATATTGTTTATGTAGCTAAGACATAAAATACATACAAGAGTACATAATTCAAAACAGACATCATATGTAATATATAATGCACATAACAAAACAATGCACAAGCAACACTAAAACTGAACTAAAATTTATACAAATGTATGTTTCTACAGTTGGTAGAGATTTACCCAATTTCTACTCTCTTTGAACACAGAAATAAACTCAATCTCCCAGTCTCCTGTGCAGTTAGAGTTCCAGCCAATGAACTCAAAGTACAAGGAATGCATCATAATATCGTGCTGCGCCATAAATATGCACATATTAAAATATCACACCACTATATAAATACAGAACAAAATATCACACTGCCTCATAAATACATAATTGGAAATGAAATTATTTTAAGAGCACTAAAACAAATTACATCAGATTCTCACAGCCTTTCATAGCCGAATAATCAATCAGGCAAATACACTTATCAGAGCCCATTCAATGTATTATGTTTTGGCACATTCAAAATAAGCTCTCTTATAGGGCCTAAAAAGAATTTTTAATGAGCAGCCGTCTCAAAATTAATTAGGATGTATTGATCACACTGTAAAGTTACAATCTGAATCCCAATACAAGCAACACAGTTTGGATGGGTGCCTCAGATTGCAAATGACTGAGAGACTCCAGCTGAATGAATCTTCACAGCAGAGAGTCAAAAGGATGTGTAAGTTACATGAACACAAGAGCAGGCAGCACACAGTCCGATGTTTAGAAACAGATTCTCCGAAGCACCATCCCACTCAATTCTCGAATCCCGCGTTTCTAAGCCCCTTTTGCTAATTCATCTCTTCCCAAGTATTCTCTTCTATTTTAGAATCACACCCAAGGAAAGCGGGGTGCGAGTGCATCGGGCTAGACTCTGACTTCCTGAGGGCCACCAAGTTTTCAAACCAACCAATTACTTTACAGCCAGCCCATTAACAAATTCCTTTTAACTCCTGGCACCTTTCATTTAGACTCTGTTCATGTGGTAAAGTCCAAAGCATGTTAAATGCAACTGAACATATCTTGAATCAAACCAAACCCAGGCTTCACCCACATCTTTTAGTGATCAAATTTAGGCATAGTAGATTGTTGGCACAAGTCTCATTTCTTCACACACACACACACACACAAAACCCAAAAACAATTCATACTCACCTGAGAGATGTTTCCATCTGCTTCTGTCAGTCTTATTTCCACACCTGAACTTTAATTAGTATGTGCAGGCATAGCACCTATGTCTTCTACCTAAAGAGAATCCTGACTTATTCTATCAAAAGATAATGCCAAAATAATAAAGAGTTTTCCCAAGTCACAGTTCATCTTCCAGGCAGCAGTAGGTAAGCCTCGCCATAATCATAATTAGAAGTTGAAAAAATACAAATTTTAGAAAAGAATTACAAATTCTATCCTCACCGAATTGAGAATGAAATCATATATATGTGTGTGTGTATAAATATATATATATATATATACATACACTCTACAGTTATAGAGTCATGTATATAAGCCATCTACTCTGTGAGATCCCTAAACCCAATCCTGATTAATGGGAATGTTTTGAGAATTAGGATGAAAGATAATGGTGAGGGTAAAAGAAGTACTATAAAAACATTAAGCACATGCATGATGGACAGACATATGGAGATCAAAGACCATACATTTGTAGAGTAGTATATTAGGCCAGTATATATTGGCATGAGATCAGACAGAGACAAACCTGGCTGGCACCAAAGTCCTGAAGAAATAGCCAAAACCTCAGTACAGTATCCAGACACTTCCCTTTCGCCACACCCCACCTCCGATTGCCCCACCCCCTGCCAAAGTAGCCAGATAACAGATCCTGTTTCCATCCAGATGGTGGGCGTCCTGGACAGACTTCGGATGCTGACGGAGTCTTGGGCACGCTTATTCAATGAGTCTTGAGGGGCATTATTCACTAATTTCATGTGGAAATGAAATTTCAACTTCCCATTGTGTACAAATAACTTGGCCACTTAGAACACATACAAATGCGCTTCTTTTTTTTTTTCTTCTTTTGCCAGGCAGGAGGAGACGGCTGGAATGTAAACGCCTTCCAGTGTGTGTCTCTGGCTCAGACCCAAGCTGGCATATGGTAGTGCCACCAACCTCCTCCATAGGAAATCTTGGGTAACACTTTAAGCAAGCCCTGATAATGTGATTTACGAAGCATTCATTGGATGGGTGGTGTCTGCCTCTATTCCTCTTCAAGGCAGGATACTCATCACACATGAACATGTACACACAAACACATTTTAATTTTGACTATTCTACAGAAAGGAAACTTTGGTATACCTAGGAAGAATCCCCAGTCTGTGAGTTTTCCAAGTTTTCTTACCTTACTATTCTCTCTTGGTCAGGAATTTAGTCTTCAAGAACTGCTTCCCTTTCTGCTTCTGGTGTGTAACCAGCAGACACAGTTAACTGGTTTCTGGAGAGCAAACTGGGTCTCTCAATTTAACCCCTAGGCACTGTGTGGAGTGCTCCAGCATCAGATTAGAAACTACGTTTGCTTCCTGCAGCTTCATTCCAGGAAGCATTTGCTGCTCAATGTCAGAGGGATTGTTTCCCTCCCTCACTGGGGTTTTATTTCACAGTCCACAGTGCTCCCGTGCAACACTAAATAAGCATGCATATGGAGACAATGCTCTCTGGCTCCCAGCACGCTGCACACACAGAGTAGCTTAAGACATCATCAGAAATCAGCAGACTTTCATCTCTGGAATCTGACTTCTGGACCTTTCCCAAGAAGCCTTGTTTGTATAATGTTTGCACAATGTAATTTGTATTTATAAACATGGCCCTTTATCTAGTCTTCAGCAGTTCATATAAGCCCTGTTCCTGGGCCTGACAGTTTTTACAGCGGAAGTTCCCAGAGACATAAGATAGGGCTGGCTATGGTGTCTTCTGTCCTGATTTGGGGGTGGTATGTGGCTTTTTGTCCTCCTCTACTGCCACTGATCCTGTGCATATCACTCTGCAGAGACTGAGGCTTTTTCTGAACAGCCCCTGATTGAGAGAGGACTGGTCCATCTTCCACAGGCTCCCTTCTCAGCATGCATCAGAATGAGCTGAGGGAGAAGGGTGCAGAAGGATTTCAGATATGGAAGTTACAAAATAGCCAAGACAAAAACAGACTGATTTCTACTTTTAATTCCTCATTCCATTTTTAAAAACAAGCAAGTTGTGTCAGTATCAAACTTCAAGGACCACACTTTCTTTTTCTAAATAGTTAAATTAACAGTCCATTTAGAAAGGTCAGCTTCTGACTCATTCTTGGAACTACACTCTGCTAGGACTAAAGGGAAAAGGCCTTTCACTTAACAAATGTGACACGTTTTTAAGTCTGCTGCCAAGCTTGGTGACCTGAGTTTAATCACCAGCAGAAGGAGAGAACCAACTCTCACAAGTTGTCTGCTGACTTGCACATGTACAGTGTGTTCAATGAATGCCCAAACACAGGCACACACACATGTGCACACATACATGCATACACAAACACACACACACACACACATGTGCATGCGTGAAGAGGAAACATTCTACACAGATCCAAACAGAGAACTACAGAGTAGCAACAAATCCAAGAGTTTCCTTTCCTTCCATGATGCACTGCAGGTGATTATTGGGATGGTGTTTTGTAGCATCCCACACGACACAGTGTTCTGCACCATACAAAAGCTCAGAACACTGAACACAAACACTAGATGACCAAAAACTAGAGGATGTGTGGTTCACCCCTCCCCCTAAAATAAAATACCGTTTCTGTTTAAGATTGTTAAGTATTTGGTGTTTTTAGACATCTACACTACATTGAAATGGTAAGGGCAATCACTTTTTGTGTCCTTTGAGGATCTGTGTCTCACGCTCATCTTTTCACTAGGTAGGTTAGGCAATCCTAGATTCCCCTACACGTACGTGCAGCCTCCTGTTTTTACAAAGTCACAAACTCGAGGAGCAGGAACTGCTCATAAGAGCTGTACCTAAACAGAAAATTGTTCAAGAGCAGATTTTGTTCTGTTCTGTTTCATTTTGTTTTGTGTCGGGAGGGCTTAGCCAAAAGACCAAATTCTCGTTGAGTGCTGGCTGCACGATAAGAGGCCCATGAAAGAAGGCCACTTGTAACAGCTACACCCCGAAGGATTGCCCAGTGTCTGTTTATGGAGTAGCCAGTGCCTGAGAACCGCTTGCCCCACTAGCTACCTAACAGCAGTTCAAATAAGTGGAAGAAAAACAACCATCACTGCATTTGCTTTTGATCACACCCAGTAGCTATGGAAACTATCTTTCAGAGGCCAATTGGTCCTCTTCCCTGAGAAACACACAAAATGAAACGATTCCTTACACCAATTGCGGAGGCTGGGGTCGGAAGCTTCATTTTTCAATCCTGTCCACTTACCTATGTCCTCTCTAGCCTGAGCCTGGCTGTTTTGTAAGCTGACACCATCCTATTTGAAGGCTGCTTGGATTTAAATGAGGAAGGACTTAAAGACATTTCTACATAAGGCTGCAAACAGTGACAATGCCTAGATGACATAAACATTTGCAAGCTCTGATTCTCATGCTCCATGAAATGCAAAATCTGCACCCTAAGATCTCTCTCCTTCATTAACAACAGACAGGCACGGAACCCTCTTCACCTGCCATGTTACTGACCCATGTATTTGTTTTTTTCCTTCCCATGTACATACTCTAAGTATCCTTGGCCCAAAGCGGCCTCTGATTTAAGGTTTGTCTTACATGAGCTGTGGACGTACTTCAGTTAGTGAGATGCTAATGTAGGAGGCATGAAGTCCTGGGTTCCAGCCCCAACACAACATAGACCTAGTGTGGCCACTCACATCCACAATCCCAGCCCACAGATATTTAATCTCACCCTTGGCTACACAGTTTGGGACCAGCATAGGATACATGAGACCCCTCAGAAAGCCAAAATGTGATGATTGATTGGTGATGGTTGATTTGAGACTCTCTTAGTAGGAAAATGGTTGACAAGCTAAAAAGAATATCAAATAGAACTAAAGCTATTTTCTATGAATTTTGATCATGATCTACTCAAAATCTTGCTGTTCCCAGAGAATTTATTCCAGAAGCTTTCATGAGGTAAATTTCTGAGGTCCACTATGCTGTCTCCACAACCAAGAACCCAACTTCCTTTTGGTACATAATTAGACAAAGAAATCCTTCTTAGGATTCATTTTTCCATGCTAAGTGCCACTTTAATTCATCTTAATGGTCTCCCTGCACCACAACTGAACCACCTTGCCATCGCCTTCTCGGCTGCTCTCATCGCAACGGCCAGTTCTGGAATTCACACCAGAAGAACATAATTCCAACAATCATCCTCGTTTTCCTCACTGGTTTACTTCCTTTTTGCCTTTGTCTTGACTCCAATTCCCACCAGTCTCATAAAAGTTATTGACAGTGTACTGTTTATAGTGTGTTATTTTACTCACAGTATGACAGTCAAAATATTAAAATCGATGACACCCAAGACGATCTTAAAGAAGAATGACAGAAGTTATAGGGCTCAGACTTAAGAATGATTAGAGATACATAAGGCACTGTCTTCAAACAGAAAAAAATAAATCCAAAAAACAAAAACAAAAGGAAGATTTAGACAGAGGACCCGGGTTCAATTCCCAGCACCTGCATCAGGCAACTCACAACCACACATTACTCTAGCTCCAGGGAACCTGACTCCTTCTGGCCTGCATAGGCAACTGCATTCACGTGCACATACTCACACATGTGCATTAATACTTTTTATATTTTTTAAGGAAAATACCTGAAAGATTATGGCTACCTTTGGGAAAAAAATTCTCAATTCTTAACTGATAGTACTAGCCAAAAACTTGATACATAAGGGACCACAGATATGAATATGAGAAAACAGAAAAGTTACCATTGGGGGAAGAAACACATAAAAACCTGTATTTTGATGACTTTTAAATAAGCAAAGGCTCCTTAAAGAAGACAGAGCAAATAAGAAGCATGAAATTAGAAAGCTGATAATTAGCTCTCTCCATATGAAGAACTTCTCACGTCAAAAATGCATTCCAGAGAGTTAAAAGAAAAGCTACAGGATGATAAATCCATTTTCAATACCTGTGCTCAGTGGAAGATTTTACATGTGAAAGGTCTGTTGGCAAGAACGTGAAAGATAGAGGACTTTCATGCCCTGCTGGTGGAGTGGAAACTGGCACAATATCCAGGTAAACAGTGTGATAGTACCAAACAGCTGGACAGCTGTGTAGCCAAGAAGCAGAGATCATGGACGAGAGCTGGGCAGACAACTCAGGTACTAAGGTACTTGCCCTACAAAGACCTGAGTTAGATCCTTAGAGCCTATTAATAAGTCAGGACAGTGGCATGTGCTTGTAGGCCTGGCTCTGGGGAGGTAGATACAGCTGGATCTCTTGAAAGTAGCCATTCAGACAGCCTGACCTACTTGGTGAAGCAAATGAGAACTCCTGTGTAAAAAAACATAAGTGGACAGGGCCAGAATTACAACCAAGGTAGACTTTTGTCATTCGCATGCATGCTACATAAATACATGCACACACATAAATATGAACAGATGCACATACACGTATGTCAGAATGTTTATTGCGACAAGCTTCATCAAAGCTCCAGATAAGGAAACCTTGCCTGCCCACCTACAACCCGGTATATAAAATGTGGTATTTTCCATTATCGAATCACTGTATGGTGCCTGGAATGAACAGCTCACAAATGCTTACTTATCTAAGTGAACAGCACAATTCTAAGATAAAAATGCAGACACACCAAGGACAGAATACTCCCTTACATAAAGCTCAATGTGAGAGAAACCAACGTTGGTAACAGAAATCGGGATGGTATTTGCTGGTGACAGAAACAGGAACAGGGAGTATTGGTGGTCTCTTTCTCTTGAAGAGCTGATCACGTGATTTTGAGCTCTAGGACAAATCAAGGAGTCACTGCTGCTTGTGTGCCAATCTATATGGATGCTCTATCTAACAAAGGGTTTTTAAATGACAGCCATATGTGCACACCCACACAGGACACACACCCATCCATACACACAATTAAAAGTAAAATAAATCTATACATAAAAATGACAGGTATCATTCCTAGCTAAAATGAATATCTGATATATATTCAACGTATAACTATCTCTCTATATACAGTTAAAAAGTTACATATTTCACAATGCATCATGGTTAGTTTCGCTCAGCAGGTTCTTATACTATGACTAATGTTTGCAAGATGACAGAAATATTTGTAAACATAGAAAAATTTTCCCCTATCTCGCCATAACTTTTTAAGTCAAAGAAAAAGGGAAGAACTAAGATTTAATTAGAGAGAGAGAAAGATGGGGGGTGGTAAGTGGTAACAGCAGACAGCAAGTGTCTGTAATGCAGGAATAGACAGTGCTCTCCTGTGTCAACAGCTGTGCTGCGGAGACAGAAAGGGCGGCAGCCTAGGTCTGGAATTATCCAAACAGGCCTCACGGAAGAGGCAAGCCTGAGAACCACATGGAGACAGGAATGACATGTGAATTCAGTCTCTCAGCAGAAAGACCCAGGGAAAGAAACTGCTGGGAAGAGGTCAAGACCTGACAGATTACACTGTCCTGAGGAGCTTGGTAAAGAAGGGCCAATGGGGAGGGAAATGGCTTGACAACCAACCATCCTGCTAGTAGAAGGCAATTACTGGCTCTCCTTAGACACTTAAAAAGCTAGTTAAAAAACACATTTATTTCAACAACTTCTATTGTATTGAGGGGGCAATCCTATTTAAAACTTCGAGTTATAGTGCATTATCAAGGACTAGAACAATTTTCCTAGGCTGTATCCAGTACCTATGTCTTAATTTTCTTTCCTGTTTGATTGGCTAGTTTTACCAACTTGAGTCATCCAAGAAGATGGAGCCTCAAGTGAAAAAATATCTCCATAAGATCCAGCTGTAAGGCATTTTCTTAATTAGTGATTTATGGGGAAGGGTTCAGCCTGTAGTGGGTGGTGCTATCCCTGGGCTGCTTTTTCTGGGTTCTATGAGAAAGCAGGCTGATCAAGCCATGAGGAGCAAGCCAGTAAGCAGCACCCCTCCATGGCCTCTGCACCAGCTACAGCCTCCAGGTTCCTGCCCTGTTTGAGTTCCTGTCCTGCCTTCCTTCAGTGATGGGCTGTCACCTAGAAATGTAAGCTGGAATAAACCCTTTCCTTCCCAAGTTGCTTTTGGTCATGATGTTTCATCACAGCCATAGAAACCTACCCAAGTCACTGTTGCTGTGGTAAAGCAACCTAAGAAGGAAGGGTTCACTTGGCTCAAAGTTCCATCATTTCAGAAAGTCATGGCGGCAAGAACTTGAAGCAACTAATCACATCACATCCACAATCAAGAGCAGAGAACAATGAACTAATGTATACATGTTAGTGCTCAGCTTTGTCTTGCCTTTCATTCAGACGTAGTAGACCACAGCCCCAAAACACTGCTGCCTATATTCAGAAAGACTCTCCCACCTCAATTAGGCCAATTAAGAAAACTGGCCACAGGGATGCCTATAGAACAACCAAACCTAGATATTTCTTCATTGAGATACTATTTCTAGGTATTTCTAGATTGTGTCAAGTTGGCGATTAAAACCGAACATCACAATTCATTGAGGATAAAATAAAGTAGACCAGAAATACCTGAGAGCATTAGAGTTCTTATCAAGAAAGCATACTTTGTAAAAGATCATGCAGCCGAAGGCTGGTGTCTGGGGACAATACCTCATGGAGTTCAGAGATGCCATAATGGCAGGTTCATCAGACTTCCCCATGTTCTATTCTGCACTACAGCATTGCTTAATGATGTCTTTGATTCTGTGTCATGTGGGTATCTGAATGTGTGCAGGGCTGAAACAAAATGCAGTTTTTTCAAACTCATTAGCATATAGTAATTACACATAATAACGAGTTTAACTTGTAAACATGTATATACTGTACTTCATCTATATCTGCCCCAGTTGCAATCTCTTGTCTCCCTGGATCACTCTCATTGATTCCATTTCTCTCCTAATGAATCCATCTTCTGTCGATTCCAGGTTGTTGTCTTATTTTTTGTTTTGTGTTTGTTTGTTTGTTTTTGCTTTACTTTGTTTTGGTTTTTTGGTGGCTTGATGAGTTTACTTAGAGTTCTCCACAGAAGCATGGGTGAGGGGTGATTTACAGGACTGTGGGCAACTTACCAATGACTACACCACCAAAGAAACGCCTCTCTCTCTCTTCTCCCTCCTCTCACCTCCCTCCTCCCCCTCCGTCTCCCTTCCCCCTTCCCCTCCCCTTCTCTCCTCTAGCAACCATTAAAACTGTTTATAGATCCCTAAAAATGGATGGAGCTTCAAGAGTCCTTCCCCTAGTAGCAATCAATTGCGGGAATCCTCAGTGAGGGTAGAGCCTCCTGAGTCCCTCCTCCTTCCACGGTGAAATGCTGACGGGCCTAACTTGTGCAGGTCTTATACAGAAAATGAGAGCTGCAGGGAGTTAGACAATGCAGCAGCCATGTCGTACCTGGAAGACAGTGTTTCGCAGCACTCCACCCGTTCCTTAAAATTCTTTTCTTCTGGGAAATCCTTGCTCAGAATGAAAGGAAGAGGAGATAATACAGAACAAAAGAGTTACAGCAAGACTGTTGAATCTACCTCCAGGAGGCATGCAAGCCTTCCACAGGATGAAGCTGTAGGGTTTGACTCCTCCTTTGACCTCAATCCAGCATAATTTCCAGCAGCCCCAAATGAGACTGCAAGTTAATCATTTTCCCTAAGACTAATTTTTCTTGCTTGATTTGGCTTTCAAATTTTGAGATTTTTCCAAATGGAATCATATATAGCCCATAACATAAACTATTTTAAATTATGTGTATTTTAAATTGTGCTCTGTTTATGAACATTGAATGTGCTTAGCTCTGCTTAAGGAGGAACAAAAAATGCAACTTGGAACAGGACTGTGAGATGTCTTCTTTTTAAATTGTCCTATCCCAGGTGCTAGGAAGATGTCTCCATGGGTAAAGGGGCTTGCCACCAAGCCTGGATGAAAAGTCTCCAGGATAATGGGGCTTGCCATCAAACCTGGACAGCTGAGTTCCATGTCCAGGATTCATGTGGTAGGAGGAGAACTGAATCCTGCAAATTGTACTCTGGCCTCCAAAACACGCAAGGACAGACAGATAGGCAGACAGACAGACAGACAGACACACACACACACACACAGAGAGGCATGCAATAAATATATGCAAAAATATTAACTGTCCTATATTTTGTAGCAGAATGAATGGGACAATGAGAGGGAGGAACATCATGTTAAGTGAAAGGAGTCAGAATTATGAAGACTGGTGTTTTCCAAGTCCCTCAAATGTGGGTATTTTTTATATTTTTTTTACTTTTTTATTGATTTTTTGAGCTCTACATTTTTCTCTGAATGTGGGTATTTAAAAATAATGAAGAAAACGTATGAAGATAAAGGCCAGAACCTTGGAGAGATGGGAAGAGAAATATTGGATGATGGTTTAGATGTGAAATGTCCCCCCACAGGCTCATGTGTTTGAACACTTGGTCCCCAGCTAATGTCGCAGTTTGGGAAGGTTGTGGAACCTTCTGGGGGTGGAGACTTGCTGGAGAAAGTGAGTCATTAAGATCTAGCATTATCATTTCAGCCCTACCCTTTCTCTGTTCACTCTCTGCTTCCCAGATGTGGATGCAACGTGACAAGCTGCCTCCCACTCCTTCACCATCCCTTCCCTATCATGAGGGACACTACCTTCAAAACATGCGACAAAACAAAGCCTTCCTCCTTTGTGTGGCTTCTTGCAAAGTTTTTTGTCTCAACAATGAACAGGACAACCACAGTAGTATTAAAATACAACTGAGAGCCTTAAATCCCAGAACTCCACAATGCAGTGGGAGTGTGGTTCTGTCACCTCTTACAAACTGAGGAAGAACTGAAGAGTCCGAAGGCTCCACAGAAAGGAATGATGAGGAGACAGGAATATGACTTACCTCGATGTGACCAGCACATACTGTATCCATGCACTGAGGTACATATCCATACTGCACCCCATACACATGTGCAAGCATTCAATATGTAGACAGTAAGCAGTTTTTAAACATTTAAGAGGATATAAATGCTTAACTACTCTGACTTGGGCTTTACCAAGTACATCCATATCTAAGGATCACCCTGGATCCCATATATTTATACAAAAGTTAAAAAAATGAATTAATTATCTTATGGTCTTGCATAATTTGACTACACAAACCTTGCTCTAGTGAGACGTAATTAATGGTTGTTTTACGATCATCTCTTTAATGATGCTGATATAAAAGATAAGACGTGGTTAAAACATAGTTATCACACATAATTCCATGTTAACTCTCTACCGCCTTAAAAATCTATAATGCTTGATTATAATCCCATCAAATTTCATAACCCCATCAAACACTACAACTCGCAACGAAAATCACACAAGCAGTTTCTGCTGATGCACAAACTGGCATCATCCTAAAATAATAATAATAAAAAAAGTAACTCCTGGCAGACTCAAGGTCTCATGTGGTAAAAGCATTCAAGACACACAGCACTGAATGTGGCTGCTATCTTAAGTGGTCAAAGTGTGTTTTCTTTAAAGGAATGCAATCTGAAGAATAGAAAAAACTACTGTTGATTTGGAAACCCAGGGACTTCCAACACCCTCTCTTTAACACAGACTGTTTCTTTGGTTAGTTTGAGTTACAAAGTTAGGATGAGTGTGTGTGTAGGATGCACACCTGTTTGCTAAGGCCAGGCAAGACATGAGATGCCTTGCTGTATCACTCTCCACCTTATCCCCTTGAGACAGGGTCTCTCTCTAACCCCGGAGCTAGACTGCTAGCCAGTAAGCCCCAGCTAAACACCTGCTTCCCACAATGCTGAGGGAAGTATGTATGGCGCGAGTATGACCACATACGAGTTTGGCACACTGTTTCCCGAGATTTGAACTTACATCAGTCATCATGTTCTCACTGTAAGTTCTCCTAACTGCTAAGCTGCCCCTCCCACAGCCCCCTCCCATCACCACAGCAACCATTTCTGCTGCAGCTCTACAGGTTTGTCTCAATACGCTTGTTCCAGAGTTTCTTTGAAATACTTTCAAATGTGTTCCTTTGTGAGGAAATAGGAAATGGATATTTTAAAGGCCTGTCAGGGAATGTGTGGTCTGCCTGCCAATAAGGTCACATGTTAATTGCTTACTAATAGACAGACCACATTATTGATGAAGTGTTGATGGCAGCTGAGGAATTCATCCTAAAAAGCTCTGTGGATAGTCTGTAGATATAACTGTTTCTGACTAGGGAGAAAACAAGTCTCTGTGATGAGAGGAAGGGGTGAGGATCCAGCCATAGAGGAGCTGCTCTCCCATCAACCAGCCACAAAGATCCACAGCTCCAATGCTCTGTTGACCAAGTGTCTCTTCTTCGGTCTACACACAGTTCCACAGAGTGATGTATATCCCACCCCTGATGTAAGCTACTCAGAAAGGAGGAAGGAATACCTCTACCCAATTAGAAACCTAGCAAGCTGGAAGTGAGTGGGCCTACTGTGTCTGGGGTATCTCCCATGTACATTCTCTGGCTCTCTGAAGCAACTCCTCTCTCCCAGTCTCCATGACTGTGTGACACTGAGCACCCTCCCCCACCACAGGCTCATTCCATCAAAAGGCATCCTACACAGTGGTATGGGCTGAAGAGATGGCTCAAGGACAAGGACCTTAGTTGATCTCCAGAACCCAAGTAAAAAGGTGAGGCAAGGTGATACACACTTGGGACCCTGGAACTGGGGAGGCTGAGGCAGGTACTTACCTATGGCTTGTTAACACAGCCAGCCTAGCATACCTGGCCATGGGCAGCAATTGAGGATAGAGAGTTGAGGCTGCTTTCTGACCTCTATGCAACATGGACACATGGCATGCTCACAGACACATGTGCACCTTTGCCACACACATGCACACACATACACACACACACAAACTAGAGACCTCAGCTACAGGGAGAAAGATAGAATTGGACACAAGTGCTGTGGTCTCCAGCCCAAATTCCCACACTGCCTTCCGAGGTGTCTTTAGTAAACCCATTTGCACTTCTTAGGCCTTTGTTTCTTAATGTCTAAAATATGAGAACAAGACCAAAGATCCTGGTGAGCTGGACTTCTGCTTTACACATAGCTTCTGTGTACAGCTGGGTAATCCACAGGTTCATAGCAATGTTCTTTAGCCCACGGATCCAGCCCAACTGCACACCACACATTCACTTCTCCCGTCACTTCCTCCAAAAAGTCCACAGAGCCAACCTGGTCCTCAGCAATGACCATTGCTTCATCCTTCCTAATTTCAGCTCCCCAGTTTCTCTAGCCTGATGGACGACACATCCCTTCCCTCACTGCTAAGTTTGAGGCTGGTGGTGGTCATAGAGTACATGCTTTCTTCTCCTCCCTCTCTCTCCTTAACCCCTTAGGCTCCCCCACCTGTTCCTTTCCCTTCTCCCCTATTTCAGTCTCCCCCCTTCTCCCTCTCTCTCTTCTTTTTCTCCCTCTTCTTTCCCTCCCTTCCTCTTACTCCTCCCCCTCCTTCTCTTTCTTCCCTCTCTCTTTCTCTTACTTTCTCATCCTCCTCTTTACTTCTTCCCCTTCCCTTTCCCAT
>PVIU01006301.1:0-62761 GCA_004026605.1 Ondatra zibethicus | reverse complement strand
ATCTCATTCATTAAAATAATAACATGTCAGAATTCTGCCTCCTTTCTCCTGCATCCTAATCCTGAGCTCCTACCTGTTTGCAGCCTCACACAGCAGGATTGACTGAAGAGGCTCAGGACAGAGAGTATTACGGGTTACCTGGGCTGGCGTGAACTCATCAGCGGGATCATTAGAGGGAATTCAGAAGAGTTCCAGTCACAGAAGCTGTTCAGACAGAGGCATGGTCCGACGGCCGCTATCGCTGGAACACACTTGACCCGTCTTTTAACTGTGGGAAAGGTTCCTGTGTCCCTGAGCCTTCAGAGAGAATGCAGCTCTGCCCACAACTTGATGCTTGGACTTCTCATTTCCAGAAGTAAGATAATACAAATGTGTTGTTCTGAGGCACTCAGTTTGCAACAAATTGCTAGAACTGGCATTGGAAGATCACGTGCCCTCTCAGAATGCTCTGTATCCTCCCACCCCCACAAGCTGCCACCACCCCAGCCTTTCTTCCTCCATCTTTCTCCATTCCTTCCCAGCAAATATTCAGGGAAGGCCTCTCACTTAGTTACTCTGTAACCAGTAAAAAATCCCGAGCAGTCAGACACTGTCTCCATGTGGGCTCAGCCCTAAATGGGACATCTACATCACATCTCCCTCTGGCCACTGCGGAGGAGGGGGAGAAAAATTGTACAAGCCAAAGTTTGGGAAGTACCGCTGCTGTTACACAGTGTCTTCTGAACATGACCGCCTTGCACACGTGAGCTCGCAGGGGATGCTGTCACCTGCTCGAGAGCTGTACGAAATCAAGCTAGTCCCCATGCTGGTACGGACGGTGAGACATGAAAGTGCTAGTAAGACCCCACTTCTGTATGAGGAGCTATTGACAGCTGATGGCTACTGAGGAAAGGGGCGTCAGCTCTCATCACAGGTGTGGCTTCTGGTAAGTCAACCATGCTCTAGCGTACATGCCAGGTGCATTAATTAGACTCAATGGGTTACAAAAAAGACAAGAAGTTGGAAAAGGAGTACAGGGATAGGTCTTGGAGCAGTTGATAGAAGGGACTGTATATAGACATATATATGCATATAAATGATCAAAAAATATATATGGATTTCTCAAAGCTTAAAAATTTATTTATAATTTTTTTCTAACCACTGAGCAGTACTTCAAGGGAAGAGTGAAAGCAGAGAAATATTTCATGGAAATAGAGGAAGCAGTCACTGAAGACAGCTGCCAGGGCCTGAGCCCAGCAGGGCCTTGACCCAGGACAGAAGCAGCTGACCAAAAGCCCAAACCCAAGCAAGAAGGAACAGGCAGGGCAGGGTGACCAAGTCACAGTAGCCACTGTGGGTCCTTTGATGGCTGAACCCAGTGCCTTACTTATCCCTGGCACCTACCATGCCCACAGCCTGGGCATAGACAGCACTTCAGGCACGTGAGAAACTGTACCAGTCTTGCCGGCTGAAACACAAGGAGCAGCCAAGGATGCAGCCACAGACTCCCTGAGCACCAAGGATGGCTCTGCTGGGGACTTCCTCAGCGGAAAAGCACCGAAAGGAAAACATATCCTCTCACACTGACTTTTAGAAGCCTTGATTTGCTCCTAGTCAAAACTGGCATATGTATGTGGTCTCTCACATTGTTTTGTGTGAGTGCAAGTACATGTGTTTGTAAGCCAGAGGTCAACCTCAGGGTGTGTGTGTGTGTGTGTGTGTGTGTGTGTGTGTGTGTGTGTGTGTGTGTGTATGTACATGTATGAGTGGGTGAGCCCATGTAGTGGTCAGAAGTCCCTGTCAGATGTTTTAACCAGCCGTTCTCCATCATGTCTGTCTGTTTGTTTTCTGAGACAGTGTCTCTCACTGGGCCTGAAACTAAGGCACACTGCTTATGCTGGAATGACAGCAAGGCAGCAAGTCCCTGGGCTCTGCCTCTCTCCTCCCCAACAGCCCTAGGATTGCAGGAATGGGCTGCTCCTGGGTACTGAGGGTCTGAACTGGAGTCCACCTGCTGGTGCAGCAAACCCTTGGCCCATTGAGCCCTCTCCCCAGCCCTGAAACACATATGCTTAATTTATCATTTTTAAAGACCATTGCTTTCTCATGAAATGAGGACCAAACATGATACACATGTCTATTGCAGCTTCATAAGCAATAAACTGCATTTAATATGTTTGCATAGTTCTCTGAGATCCAGATTATAGGCTCTGAAACTATAAGGAAGCCTCCTACTGTCTATCCACAATCTACTAGATTATTTGATGGGCCTTGGGGCTAGGGAGTTGCTCAGTGGGGAAAACTACTTGCTGTACAAGCATGAGGACCTGATAGCTGTAATCCCAGTGTCATGCAGTGTAGACAGTGGATTACTAGGCCTTGCTAGTAATATCCTAGCCCCAGTTTCAGTAAGAGAGCTGGAATGTGATCGAGCAGGACACCTGATGTCCTCCTCTTGCTTCTGCACACGGACACATAAGCGTGTGCACACACCACGACCATGTCTTCCAAAAACTAAAGAGCTAAAAAGAAATAAACACAGCCACTCACATCTGTGCTGATGCAACCATGCCTGAGAGCAGGTCAGGAAGGAGAGATGCTGAGCTTCCATCTTCAACACGGGGACCTCTTCCCATCACAGCCAAGCAGAAACCATCGCAAGGACACCTGACAAGCCACACTCATGCCCCACGCAGAACCTCCTCCACAGCGCAGGAACTGTCAGACTATGGGGGATTTGGAGGGAGCATTCCTGCTGGGAATGTGTCTCCTTTGGCCTCTAGTGACACGTTTCTTCTGCCCTGTCACTGACTTAGGCCAGAAAGCATGTTCATTTTCCTACCCCTCTGTCGGAGTAAGTCTACTCAGCACACTTTACACCACAGGTTTCCAAAGCCAAAGCAAACAAACTCTGAAAGTTGTCTCTCCATGCCAGCCTAAACAGGGTCAAGACTTCTAAGGACATAGTGTATAATATCCACTAATGGAAATCTGTGTCTTATCTGCTGCCTGTGGAAATTGTGTCAATGTCTAGAAGCATCTGCTGGAACAGCCATTGACCAAAGCTGCCACCTCACCCCATATTGCTAAACAGATAGAGGAATCAGGGTGGGTCTCCCTAAGATTATCTCCACTGCTTGGGGGGTGAATGGGAAGCACAGATTAGGCTAGGTCCAGTCATAACTATTGTCAGCTCTCTTATGGGATAACGACTCCCGAGTTTCAGGGCCAAGATGCCAATCTTACCAAAGCTGTCTCTCTGCTGAAGGGAGCAAGAGTAACAGCTCCTCCCAGGCACCCAGGCCAACAATTTTCAGCTCTTCCATTCATTAGGAACAATACAACTTATACGGAGAAAGCTCCACACGTCTCAAAATCTCATCTGGGTTTGATCTGTGGCTAAGAGCATATCTGTTAAGAAGTAGGTGTGTATGTGGGGTGGGGGGGATGGACTCATTTCCAGGCTGAGAAGGCTGATCTGTGGTGGAACACTTGCAGCACAGGAGAGCTGATTGAGTTCAGAATCCCACGAGCCACAAAGTAGAGCAGCGTCTGTGTTAAGCCAGTCCATACCAGGAGTTAGAAATGCACTCATTCTCCTCCCCCCCACTTTCAGGTATGCAAGCATGTTTTCATTTGTGTGGGCATATGAAAGGGGTTATGTCTGCACGTGAGGCATAACACTGACGTTAGGAATCAACATCCACCGCTCTTCCACTGTATTTATTGAGGCAGGGTCTCTGGAGCAAGCCCAGAGCCCTCTGATGTGGCTAGTCTTGCTATCTAGCTTGCTCTAAGGATCCTGGGTCTTTGCTTTCCTTCCAGGGCTGTCACACCCACCCAGTATTTTTCATGTGAGTTCTGTCCTCACACTTGTGTGGCAAGCACTTCAACCTCTGAGCTGTCCCCCAAGCCACTGAGCTCAAGATTGTTGCTGATGTAACGACTCCGTGCCCTCTCCCCATGTGCAAGTGCCTCCAGGGTGACTGTCTCCTTCCCCTCCCCTAGGAGGTATGTACACCACTCTACCTCCCATCATCCTCCTGCACCCATCTCTTTGTCTCTCTCACCAGATACACACTCAGGACTTGGTATCATCAATGATCATGTCCTTTCCCCCATCTACTGTAAGCTTTTGGAGTACATTTGTATCTGGTAAGGAACTGTTTCTACATGTAGGCATGTTAGTATGAGTCATGATTGTAGGTGTGTCTACAGATATGTGCGTACAAGCAGAGAACATGGCCAACTGTGGGCATTGTTCCTCAGTTGCTGTCCACTTTTTTGCTACTTTTAAAATCTTAAATTTATTTTTTGAGTTTCATACATGTGTACAATTTGTTTTACCCATATGAATTTCCCACATCCTCCCTCCTACTCCAACTGGATCCTCTCCTCCCATGCTCTCCCACATATGAATATTACGGCGATAGTCAACAGCTTTCTGGTTAGATTTAAGGCCACTGTGGTGGTCTGAATAAGAATGGCCTCCATAGGCTCATATATTTGAATGCTTTGTCTTTGGGGGGAGTAACACCATTTGTGAGGAATTAGGAGGTATGGCCTTTTTAGAGGAAGTATGTAATTGGAGGTGGGCTTTGAGGTTTCAAAAGCCTAAGACAGACTCACCCACCTTCACTCTCTCTGCTTACAGATCAGAATGTAGCTCTCAGCTACTTTTCCAGCACATTCCTGCCTGCCACCATGCTCCCAGCTATGATGATCATGAACTAAGCCTCAGAAACTGTAAGCAAGCCCCTAATTAAATGATTTCTTTAGTAAGACTTGCTTTGGTCATGATGTCTCTTCACAGCAATAGAACAGTGATGAAGACAACCCATCCATGGAAGAAAACTCATGCCGACTACTGTAAATAAGGCCAAGAGTCCACAGCTCAGAGCTCCTAGGCCCTAGAAGAGAAGCTATTGCTATTATTTTTCTAAAATGATAGAGTATCAAACTATCTTCTTACCCGCAAACCCAGAGGTTAGAGAGCTCCAAGTCCCCCCACTGAAGCTTCTTTATGCAGGATGTGGAAAGACTGTTCTAGCAGAATTCACTTCCCAGCCCCCAAGCCATGCTTCCCCAACTGCCCCAACACCAGCTCCAGGAGACTACTGCCTTCCAGAGATGCACACTTCTTGGTAATGGTGACGCCTGTGGGGTGCCGGAGGAGGTTCAGCTACAGAGTTACTTTACGAGAAGAATCATCTCATCTAGTACTAAGAGATGGCACAACAGCAAAGAAGACACTAAAAAGCCATACCCATGGCAGTTGATTTTCTTAGGTGTTAGGAACTAGTTTAAGGTTTAAGTCCTTTGCTTATGTAACTTTTTTACCCTTAACAACTTATAAAAGATCATAAACTTATTCATATTTTATAGAGAAATCCCTCCCCAAATTACTTTAATGATAAATGATGAAAGGATTGGGGATGTAGCTTGGTTGGCTGGTAGTGTGCTTGCCCAACATGTAGGAGGCCCTGGGTTCCACACTCACCACTGCATATGAACATGGTGGTGCATGCCTGTAATCCCAGCACTGGAGAGATGGAGGGGGGTGTCAGAAGATCAAAATCATCTGTAACTACAAAGCCAGTTTAGAGCCAGCCTAGGCTGCAGGAGATGCTGTTGCAAGAACAAAAACAGTTTCTTGGTATATCTAACATTCTTCATACCAGGCAGCCCCTAGCAAGAAATTATTCTGCCCAAAATTGCTTTGCATAAAGCCATACAGAATAATACATAAGATTAGCTTGAGATCCAATACCAACCAAAACTGTGACTTCTGGCTGGCATTCTAGAAATTATTTTTTGGAGGAAAGTTCTAAGGGATATTCACAGTACATTACAGAAGGCTATCCTCTATTGAAGGAGCCTAGAGAAAGAACAAACTATAAGGTGGGTTTCTGTGCACCCTCCATATATTATAAAAGAGCACAGACTGCCAGTGAGATGTCCTCTGGCTTTAAAGCAATGGGTAAACATGATGGAAGCCTTGTTCATTTTCAAGGCTCGGGGAGGCACACAACTCCTCCTGCTTTATGTCCAAGTAGAGAAAATTACTCCATGACTGATGTAAGAGATGCTAGAAACTGGAAGATATCCCAGGATTCTTTGTAGCTGGAGAGCTGCATCATTGCCTACTCATTTTCTTAAGACCCCTAGCAACCCCTGCTAATACTTTCATCTAAATTTGAATCTTAGGCCAAGGAGAGTCCAGAGCCCCAGGAAGCTGTGTCCTGCAAGAACTAGCACTTCCGGGGTCACCGGCGCACAGGATAGAGTGTCCTCTCAGACACACACCTGGTTTGTGCTCTTCTGCTTCTTTCCTCAAGTTGCAGCTCAGGAGCTGTTTCTGCTGTGTTTATTCTATGCATTAAAACTGCATCAGCTACTCGTTTAATTTCCAGTGTTCCCCTTCTCTTTGGTTAAGCAGGATTGGAGGGCATTACTGGGCCCTTTCTGAGGAATCCTTACTATTTAAAATTCCTCCTGCAGGGATTAAAGAGATAAACCCCGAGGAAGCCCTTTGTAGACTGTAAAGTCCTAATCAAATGGATGATGCCGTTATGATATTCACCATCAGAGCTGTACCCAGCTTTACTGGTGACTTCAAAACCATTTGGAACCCCTCCCTGCTTCCTGCCCACCCAAAGGGTCCACACTGGTGCCAAGTTTTGGGAATCCCTTCCAGGAAGTTTTGTTTGATACAAATAAATGAATGATTCAAAATACCACAAGGGTTTCCAAAGCAACATGCATACAAGGAAAAATAAAAGCTAAGTCCGATGGTTTAGATAATGAAAAGATTCTGCCAAAAATAGTAGAGAGCTGGAAAGAGGTGAAGAATGAAATACTCTTCTAAAGATAGCTTCAGCAAGAATGGAACCCCTCTGCACACACTTCAGGGAGGAGGAGGACAATGGGTCAGGGATTTACCCCATCCAGAATATCTGTTCTCTGCTGCCACACAGAGGGGCGCTGTGGTTTGGGTTTAGAATGAAAGTCACAAACTGTAGCATTAAAAGGTTGTTTTCTTTTTTTTCCCTAAGGATACTTCCTAGGACTAAGAAGGTTCACCTCAGTGTCTTAAGAGGAAGGAGTTACGGAGTGAGAGAGGTATGGACAAAGGAAGGGGTGGTAAGAAGACTAAAGCACTCTCTCGAAAGGCTGAGGACCTGATGTGTCCTCAGAATCCTTATAAAAAGCCAAGCATCCTGTGACCCTGGTGACAGTGAAAAGGTAGGCTGAGACAGGCCAGCGGAGCACTTACAGCAAGGGTCTCTCTGACCTCTATGTCACCTGTGCATCCATGTGTTCTCCTGCACACATAGACACAAAAAGGAAGTAAAGAAGATGTTACAGGTATGAAACTTACTTCTACAAAATTATTTTGTAAATGTTTACAAGAATAGTTCCTCCAGACACTGCTGTAAGGGAGAACTATTTTGGAAATAGGTTTTGGAGGTGGAGAACAAAAATTAAAGACACTAGCAACAAGCCATGCATAGGGGCCTTGTTTATTTGAGCCAAATTGGCAAGAGCCACAAGGATGAAGAAAATTCCAGGTGGTCACCTATGTTTAATGAGGATATCCCAACAGTCCCTTTTCTCTAAGGATTGAGGTAGGTATGGGCATGGGTGTGGGCTTGAGGAGGGTCTGCCTCCCAGGCATTATGCAACTCAGCTTCCCTCCAAAATGATATTGTATTTCTGCTCATCAATCAGAATTAAGAGGTTTATGAAGCACAGGCAGTTGCTGGTAGCAACAGGGCACACACTCTGATTCAGCTGGGGCGGAGCCTGCACTGAAGTGGGGAGCACCTGAAAGGGTGAGAAAAAGGCCCTGAGCCTGACATACCAGGACAGGGACCTGATGCATAAGAACAGAGTAAGAAGACAGGAAACCCTGCTGTCCCTCACTGGCTGCTGGGGCAAGGCTTTTGGTGGTGGTCTTGGTTGCTGACCTTAAAGTTCTCCTGTGCCCCAGGACACTGACTTTCCAGGAGAGGAAACTATCAATGCAGTATCTTAGGAGGAAGAAGGGGCAGAGTCAGAAAGATAATTGGCTGAAGGGGCACAGTGATGCCCAGTGTCCAATATCAGCAGCCTCCCCCGCCCCAAATATTCTCCTATTTGATCCCTATAGTGGAGACCAGGCAACAGACAGATGTATGAGATCCTAGATGCCTGGGAAGCCATGCTACTTAAGACCCACGTCCTCCTCTCCACTTACCATTAAGAAAAGTCCACCAAGCAAGCGAGCCTGCGTGCAGGGAACACTGAGCACGTGTGCGTGTTTCCATGAGCGCTTCCAGCACAAAGCAAGGTCCCACAGGTGGAAAGGGAAGTGCGAGATGCTGGACTCGGGGAGCATAGGGATGGATGGTGAATGCTAAATCCCTGTACATCCTGCCTTGATTGTCCTGGAGCTGACTTTCTAGGCAGAAAGATTCTTCAACCTAGTGCCACCTCCCAGAAATCCTACCCCACCCCCTCTGAGAGTCTATAAGCAATTCAGGGAGGTGACAGTGTCATCAGCAACAGGGGGCAGAGGTGGACCAAGAAGGAACTGAATGTTTAAAAGCAACCAGATCAGCAGCACTAGAGGATACCCAGGGAATAGAGAATAAGAAAGGGCTCTGGGAACACGCCTGAAAGGGTGCAGGGAGCTGGCGTCCTCTTACCTGGCCTGCGGGGAACCATTTTGCAGGGGGCTCAGGTCGCGGTGGGGGCTGCCCGCCTTGGGGGACAGACCCTGCAATGCCGTCACTTGGGGGGAAGCAAGGCGCTGGCCTGGAACCCCACAGTTGACAAACTTGCCATGTCAAGGCTGTGGGCGCGCGCGTGCTCCGCAGCCCAGGCACCTAGGCTTTTGTTGTGTCGCACGCCTCCCGTCCCCAGCTCGCGCCTGCCTCCCGGTGTCCCAGCACAATCTGGGCCACAGGACCTTTCTCTCCTGCTCCGCCAGGGAATTGCAGTGCCACTTCCCTGGGAATCTCGCGCTAAAGAGATGCCCCCCACCCCCCACCCCGCGCCCCAAGCCCGTGGTAAGGCAGGCAAGCAGCAGCAGCAGCAGCAGCAGCAGGCACAGCGCACTCCTATGGGTCCGCTCTGGCCCTTGGGTTCCCACCCCCACCCTCTCCCTCCCCGCCCCGCCCCCCACACAGAAGCTGCTCAGAATCCACCCTGTCAAATCCAGCCCATCTGGTGCTGTCACAATCAGTTTCAACCCAATGGTTCCACCAATCTCTGCCTGGAGTTAGAGTTGGAGACCCTCCTTGGGAGGGAGAAAGAAGGGATGCAGTGGAGAGGGGAGATGGAATGTTCTGAATGCCCAGAGAGGGGGCTTGAAGCTTGGACTCTCTGCCCCAAAGCAAGGAACTGAAAGGAGAAGTGGGTATCTAGAAGAGGAAACCTTACATTCACTTCCCAGTTTTCAGTAAAAAGAAGTGGGGTGGGGATCCATTCCATCAGCCCCTAGCTCCCTCTGCGCTCCCACTCCTAGTCCTGTCTGGGTGGAACAAATTTTACTATTGAGCGAAACAAACAGGTCCTTTAATCTTATCATGGAGCTGACCCGCAGGCTGCCACAGCTATCCAAAGGATTGTTAACTGGCAGGTAAGAGCAGGACCCAACAGTCACACCTCAGGGCGTCAAAAGTCATTCCCAAGTCCATTTGGAAGCAGAGCAGATGTCAGAGGAAGGGCTGGGTATAGGTGGTGAAGATGCCCACTGGTTGCCTTTTGCTGGCATTTCTGGAGCTAAAGGGAAATCCACTTGGGGCAAAAAATATTGGACTCAGTTGAGACTCATTTTGGATTAAGAGAATTCTCATAAATTTCCATTTTCTCATGAAAATAATACTTTCCAGGAAATGTTGTTTTATTAGCAAATAACGACTTCTAAGATGAGGATTTCACAAACCTAATAGTTTCTCCTTTTGGAGAAATAAGGTATTCTTTCCAATAATATCCTCTGTATTATACTTTAGTATAAGCACATAAATTTGTGCTGGCTGATAGACACGTGGATTACCCCAAGAGTTATTTTTTTCCTTTTAAGTCTAATAAAAAATAATAGTATTCCCAGAGACACATAAAAAGTCATGAATCATAAAAGAATATAAGCAGAGGGATTATACCTCATTTTGTATATTTATTTCAAGTTCTGGGAAATATTCAATTACTTGGAATGACAAAGTTTGTCGGAGAAATCACTTGATGGGTAAAGAAATCACCAGTGGAAAAGTTGAAAAGAAAGAAAAATTAAGCCATTCATAGAAGTACAATGGCTAGGAAAAAAATAAATATACTTGACTGTGAAAATTGAATAGAGTTTTAAATTAATGTCCAGGTCATTCTCTTGCTTGATACTGGACTGGGAAAATATGTGCACACTACATTAAGCAGCCACCTACTTACCTGCCCACAGGCTATATCTTCTGCTCTTTTTATTATAGCCCAGTGGTGCTTACCACAGTGCTATGCAACTTGGTGAATTTTGATGGCAAACATCATTCCAGCACAAAGTGGATTTCCAGTGTGACCCTCTGAAACAGTGAAAACTGTGAGTGATGGGCAAAAACTGGTTTCATGTTAAGAATATTCTCCTAATATTCTCTATTTTGAATCTTTGTGCATGTGCTTGTGCATGTATGATATAAGTGTGTATATGTGTGAGAGTACAGGAGCATATGCCATAAAGTGTGTATGGAGGGGAGAGAAGAGACTCAGGTATCATATCGATTCTTGCCTTCCATCTTGTTGGAAACAGGGTGTCTGTTGTTCATTACTGTGTGCACCAGGCCAGCTCACACAGGAGCTTTCAGGAACTCTACTGGGATTACAGATTGCACTTGAATTACACCTGTGAATGAGAGCACATACACACACACATGTACACACACACACACACACACACACACACACACACACACACACACTGATCTTGGGTAGCTTATATTCTGAAGAAGAGGGTGTTCACAAGGAAATAAGAGAGGTACTTATGTTCTGCTAGAAGGGAGGAGAACCACGGAGAAAGAAACATGGGTGAGCAGCACGCTTCAGAGTGAGCAGCAGAGGCTGCACTAATGCTGAGCTGTGGGTAAGTGGAAGTTTGCACCCATGCCGACAGCTAACTGGGAACAGCTTAGAAACATCACTACTCTGCCCGCAATGAAATTACTGATCCAAACTGACACACTCAAAAGTCATTACAAAAAACACTGGAGGGGTACACTGTTCAAATCCCACCATCATCATTGCCTCATCGTTTTTTGTAAACTGCGAGGGAGATGATTACACTAGACAAGAAAGGAATCTTGCCTGCTGTGTAAGATGTATATGGGAAGAACATAGAAAAAAATTCTAATTTTGTGTGTGGGGGGGACCATGTTCAAGTGTCAGTAAGACGTGTCAATGGGTGAAGGCACCTGCTACCTGACCCCTGAAAGCTGACCTCTGACCTTGCAGATGGGCCTTGCCAAACATCCATGCACATATATACATACAGAAGGGGAGGGAGATAGAGGGGAGGGTCAGGGAGGGGGGAAAAGGCCAGGCAAACATTACATTTAATTTACCTAAGCAGAGCTATTGTACTAACTTTTTCTTATAGAGAAGCAAGCAGGTGGAGAAAGAGATGAAAAGAGCAGACACAACACAGAGGCATGAACAGGACTCAGACCGTTCCAGCCTTGTCAACTCAGTGTCTTGAGGTGAAATCGGCAGACGCATCTAGTAGATGGAGGGATTTGCTGTAACCAAGGGCAATTGAAGGGGGTGGGTCTTCCTAAAAAACAGACAGCTATGAAGTATATTTTGGGAATAATTAACAAGTCTAAATAAAACTAGAGATGTATGACATGAAGTTTTTATTTTACTAGGGGATAAAAATATTATGATTATAAATTCAATGGCCCTTATCTTCCGAGGCCCATAAGTAATTGTGTCTACTACTCATTTTGGGAAATGTATTTAAAACAAAAATGTTAACTTGGAGAATGTTTTCTCTTGAAATTTTTGATAGGATGCAAGTCTACCTACATCAGACATGGCATGGTATCCAATCAACAGATACACCAATGGAATCATGTAATCCACAACAACATATTCATGAATAAACATTTGTTTATTTTAACAAATGTTAAACATTTGTTGATTTTAAACTGTGGGAAGAACAGCATCCTATAAATCTGGTATCCGATTTTTCTGTACATTTGAGAATTTTCTCAAAAAAAGCTAAAAAAAATACACTAACAAAAAGGAATCAATAACTACTCATAAGGAAGTTAAAAACATTTAAACAACCTGTCTTCAAATACCAATTTTAGAAGGAAATACAGTAGATACTGAGGAAAATTAATAATTTCAATGTATACTCTATAAGTCAAATAAAGCTGAAAATTAATGCTTAAATCTCATGGCAAATTTCTAAAGAGAATACTTTAACACGAAAAAAAGAAAAAATCAGTCTAATAAAGAAGAACATGAAGCACTAATTCAGGATCGATCAAACACATCGAGTTAAATAAATTTCACTAAGCAAAATCAATGCAAGGAATACATGAAGACCACAAAATTAAAGCATAACGGAGTTTTAAAATATTAAAACATTTTCAGAATGAACAACTTGATGACATAAATCTAAACACAGGTCATGAGCATTATCATCCTAAAATGAAAATGTAATTAGGCCCATCTCATGAGCAAAGAACCTTGAAGAATTAAAAAGACTGAGTTGCTGATTTAAAATCCCTGCCCCTGGGTAGGCAGGCTCTGCCTGCCCTGAATGACACAGTCTCAAGTTATTTGTGTAGAGTAACCACATGGGCTGGAGAAAGAGGAATACCCTGTACCTTAAACTATCACTAGACCCAGCACCTTAACCCACCAACAGGTCACTTTCAAGGCTCCTCGCCTGTTCCTCAGCAATAGAAAGGAAAACATTCTACTTCCTTTAGAGTGTATTGTTATTTTATGTGCACAAATATTTGTCTGCACATGTATATGTGTTCCTCATTCATGTCTAGTACCCGAGGGGGGCAGAAGAGGGCATAGATCTCCAGGGACTGGAGTCATAGACAATTATGAGCCACTATGTGGATGCTGAGAATCAAACGTGTTCTCAGCAAGGGCAGCCATTGATCTTCGCCACTGGAGCCATTTCCTCAGCTCCTATGCTTATTTCTTTTATTAATCAAGTACAAGTAACAGTTTAACCCAATATCTAGGAACAATAATTACAGATTGACATCCATGTGAAAGCAAGAGCAGCACAGTGTAACTGCATTTCAACCACACTGTAGTAAAGTGGTATTCAATCCAGGAGTACACGTTTTGTTTCTGTTTATCAATCCATTGGTATAACAGGCTATATTAATAAGTCAAATGAAAAATGAATTGTTCTCTACATAGACATAGGAATGTCGAAGAAAATTTAACACGCAAATGAAAATACAAGAAGATAGGAGTTTGTATATGTTTTCTTAATGTGGTTCATATTAAAGTTCATTCATACACACACACTCACCAGCACCTCACTCACTCAGGGACACACTTGACACATTTAACTCAATCACAGATAAGTCTAGGGTTCTCCCAAATTTTATAAGTAGGGAACATTTTATTAGAAGCAGAATAAATGGGTTATACCAGACAAAGGAATAGGAATGGAAGAAATATAAAAACTCTTCTCAAGGGAGGTACTAGCATGCCGGGAAAAATAACGTAAATCAGCAGTGAAATCAACTCAGTGAAATTTAAAGTTGAAAAGTTTAAACTACAAAAGCCTTTAGGCATCCTCGCTAATGCCAATGGATGTGGTCCTACGGTTTACATTTAGCAAACATTTTCATTATCAACAGAAAACATAAAATATGTAGGGAAAATTCTGAGTAGAAATGCATAAAACTCGGGGTGGGGACAAACATCAAATCCCAGCTTGGCACAATAGGAGATGTCCACTGGCACCTTACAACAGGAATAATGGAAAGGCGAGTGGGAGGACTCGGTGGGAAAGGGTCCTTGCTGCCAAGTCACGTACATGCCTGCAACAGGAACACTAGTAGGACCCGGGAGAACACTAGCCAGCCAGGCTCACTGAAAGGGTGAAGGCCAGTTCAGTGAGAGACCTGACTCCCAGAGGTCACCTGGAGTTGACCTCTGGCTCCACACACTCATGTGCAAGAGCATGCACTCCTTCACACACATACACTTGTACAACATAGACACACTCAAAAAATGATAAATAAAATAAAAATAAAAGAATGAGCATCTTCATTGACAACCTAGTGAAAAGTGATTCTTGGGACTGGAGAGAACTCAGTAAGAGTACTCAGAGGACCTGAGTTCAGTTCCCAGCACCTACATCAGATAGCTCACAAGCACCTATAACTCCAGCTTGAGGTTATCCAATGCCCTCTTCTTCCTTCCATGAGAACTGCACACACAGGACATGCATGTATAAACATAATTAAAAATAAGGGCCAGGCGGTGGTATATGCCTTTAATCCCAGCACTTGGGAGGCAGAGGCTGGCAGATCTCAGTGAGTTCGAGGCCAGCCTAGTCTACAAAGTGAGTTCTAGGACAGCCAAGACTGCTGCACAGAGAAACCCTGTCAAAAAAAAAAAAGATACCTTTTTGAAAAGCTATTCCTTTGTTTTCAATGACACATTAGAAACAAAGATAAAACCACTAGCTGACTTCTACTGTCCTTTGGTTGTTCACCATGCTCTGCCAAGTGGTCACTCACAGAGTCACAAACCAAACCAAGAAGGACATTTTCCAAAATACCAACGAAACTCAGAAACAGGGACCAATGTCTGAAGCAACAGTTATGATGGAATCCTATCATAAATAGGATAGGAAGGTCAAGCTAGATGGCTCCGTCGCTGACAAGCAAGAGAACCTGAGTTCAATTCCCAGGGCCCACATGGTAAAAGAGATTCCCACAAGTTTTCCTCTGACCTCCACACAGTGCCATGCCATGTGTGTGCTTATACACATTCATATAAAATAAACAAACAAACAAATGACAAAAAAAGTAAGAAACAAGTTTTCAGAGGTCACTATAGACTTTCCTTTAATAACAAGTCAGAAAATTACATTCGGACTCGAATGTTGTGAATGTGGTGTTTTAACTCAAGCTGTTGGTTAAACACTAATATTCAGACAGAATAAACTTACCTTTACTTTCCAGGAATTCTCTTTTGTTCTGGTTTTACAGCTCATCTCTAAATATTAGAAGGTAAAGGGTCACCCACTTTGCAGTCTTTGCTGGGCAGCTTCTATTCTGTCTTAACCATGGACAAATGAGCAAGCATTTGCAGGTACAGTGGAAGAAAGCCTTCTCCAACGGCAAGTACCAAGGGGATTACTAACTTGGATATCTCCTGCATGGCTGTTGAATGGACTCTCTTGTGCTTACTGCTATCTTTGTTTCATCTCAGCTAGTCTTCCATAGGAAACTGGATTTTTTTGGGTAACTAAGTCTATAGCTGTGACTCAGGCCTTCTGCCTTCAGCACAGCTGGGAGCAGGATTCCACTCAACTCACCACATGCTGCAGCCTCAGCTGGGCAGACCACTGACTTATAGTTTTATTGTTTAGAAGGAAATTAGAAATACAATTAATGAGTTATCCTCCCAGGCCTTGTTATACTCCAGGAATTTGGTAACGAAATGAAAACATACCCAGTTCACCATCTTTCCATTTTTAATCCTTTTAAATTATTTTTGTGTGTATGAGAGTGTTTTGCCTGAACATACATATGTATGGGTACCATGCACATGCCTGCTGCCCAAGGAATCAGAAAAAGTCATAGGATCCCCTGTAACTTGAGTTATGGATGATTGTGAGCTACTAAATGGGGTGCTAAGACCAAAACATGGATCCTCAGCAAGATAAAATATGCTCTTAACTCTAAACACAGAGAAGAGTCTCCAGCCCTGTTACTAATTCTTAAATATAATGTCTGTTTATCAATATTATTATAGTCATCATTTGTGTATAACTCTGTGTGTGTGTATGTGGGTGTGTGTTTACACAATGGAAGGGATAGATGTGTATCTATGTGGATGTCAGGGTCTTCTTCACCTTAATTTTGAGATAGGTCTCTCATTGAACCTGTAGTTCACCAAGACAGTCAGCCCTACGGATGCCTCTGCCTCCCAGTGCTGGGATTAAGGCAACCAATTTGGCTTGAATACATGGATTCTGGAGGTATCAACCTCAGGTCCTCATGGTTGTGCAGACAAGCACTTCATTATATGAAGAGTTATGTTAAGCTAGGTTAATAATTAAGAAGCTTACAGTCCCTAAGCAAATTTTTCCTGGCCTCAGTTTTTAGTAACATTACTAACACAGTTAGCTTTAATTGATAACTTGACAAGCCTCAACTCACATCCTGTGGAAGAATCTCAAGGGAGTAATTGGCTTTTTTTATTGATTTTATTGAGCTCTACATTTTTCTTTGCTCCCCTCCATTCCTCTCCCCTCCCCTTAAACCTTCTCCCATAGTCCCCATGCTCAGGAGGTCTTGTCTTTTTCTACTTCCCATACAGATTAAATCCATGTATGTCTTTCTTAGGGTCCTCACTATTGTCTAGGTTCTCTGGGATTCTGAATTGTAGGCTGATTTAATTTACTTTATGTCTAAAAGCCACTTATGAGTGAGTACATGTGATAATTGTCTTTCTGGGTCTGGGTTACCTCACTCAATATGATGTTTTCTAGATCCATCAATTTGCCTGAAAATTTCAAGATGCCATTATTTTTTTCTGCTGTGTAGTACTCCACTGTGTAAATGTGCCACATTTTCCTTATCCGTTCTTTGGTTGAGGGGCATTTAGTTTGTTTCCAGGTCCTGGCTATGACAAACAATGCTGGTATGAACATAGTTGAGCACATGTACTTGTAGCCGAGCATCCTTTGGGTATGTACCCAAAAGTGGTATTGCTGGGCCTTGAGGAAGGTTGTTTCCAAATTTTCTGAGAAATCGCCACACTGATATCAAACGAGGCTGTAACAGCTTGCACTCGCACCAGCAATGCAGGAGTGCTCCCTTTACCCCACATCCTCTCCAGCATAAGTTGTCATCAGTGTTTTTGATCTTGGCCATTCTTACAGGAGTAGATGGAATCTCAGAATTGTTTTGATTTGCATTTCTCTGATGGCTAATGATGTTGAGCATTTTCTTAAGTGTTTTTCAGCCATTTTAGATTCCTCTGTTTAGAGTTCTCTGTTTAGGTATGTACACCATTTTTTATTGGATTAGTTGTTCTTTGGATGATCAACTTCTTGAGTTCTTTGTATATTTTGGAGATCAGACCTCTGTCTGATGTGGGCTTAGTGAAGATCTTTTCCCATTCTGTAGGCTGTTGTTTTGTCTTGTTGACCATGTCCTTTGCTTTACAGAGGCTTTTCAGTTTCAGAAGGTCCCATTTATTAATTGTTTCTCTCAGTGTCTGTGATACTGGGGTCATATTTAGGAAGTGGTCTCCTGTGCCAATACATTCAAGTATACTTCCCACTTTCTCTTCTAGGAGGTTCAGTGTGGATGACTTTATGCTGAGGTCTTTGATCCATTTCGACTTGAGTTTTGTGCATGGTGAAAGATATGGTTCAGTTATGCCAGCACCATTTGTTAAATATGCTTTCTTTTTTCCATTTGATATTTTTTGTTTCTTTGTCAAAAATCAGGTGTTCATAGGTGTGTGGATTAATATCTGGGTCTTCAATTCGGTTCCATTGATCCTCCTGTCTGTTTTTATGCCAGTATCAGGCTGTTTTCAGTACTGTAGCTCTGTAGTAGAGTTTGAAGTCAGGGATTGTGATACCTCCAGAAGTTCCTTTATTGTAAAAGATTGTTTTGGCTCCCCTGGGTTTTTTGCTTTTTCATATGAAGTTAGATACTATTCTTTTGAGGTTTCTGAAGAATTTTGATGAGATTTTGATGAGCATTGCATTGAATCTGTAGATTGCTTTTGGTAAGATTACCATGTTTACTATGTTAATTCTACCTACCCAAAAGCATGGGGGGTCTTTTTATTTTTTGGTGTCTTCTTTAATTTCTTTCTTCAAAGATTTAAAGTTCTTGTCATACAAGTCTTCCACTTGTTTGGTTAGAGTTACTCCATGGTATTTTATGTTATATGTGGCTATTGTGAGGGTGTTGTTTTTCTGATTTCTTTCCCAGCCCTTTTATCATCTGTGTACAGGTGGACTACTAATCTTTTTTTGAGTTAATCTCGTATCCTGCTGCATTATTGAAAGTGTTTGTGGGTTGTAGAAGTTCCTTGGTAGAATTTTTGGAATCGCTTATGTAAACTATCATATCATCAGCAAACAGTGAGGGTTTCACTTCTTCTTTTCTTATTTGCATCCCCTTGATCTATTTTTGTTGTCTTATTGCTCTAGATAGGACCCCAAGAACTATATTGAATAGATATGGAGAGAGTGGAAACCTTGTCTTGTTCCTGATTTCAGTGGGATCGCTGGGAGTTTCTCTCCATTTAGTGTGATGTTGGCTGTTGGCTTGCTGTATATTGCCTTTATTATGTTTAGGTATGTTCCTTGTATCCCTGCTCTCTTCAAGACCTTTATCATGAAGGGATGCTGTATTTTATTGAAGGCTTTTTCTGCATCTAATGAGACGATCATGTGGTTTTTATTTTTCAGTTTGTATATATGGCAGATTACATTGACAGATTTTTGTATGTTGAACCATTCCTGATTCTCTGGGATGAAGCTGACTTGATCATGGTAGATGATTTTTCTGATGTGTTCTTGGATTTGATTTGCCAGTATTTTATTGAGTATTTTTACACCAATGTTCAAGAGAGATTGGTCTGTAATCCTCTTTCTTAGTAATGTTTTTATGTGGTTTGGGTATTAGGGTAATTGTAGCCTCGTTGGGATACTTTTGATGACTCTTTCTATTTCTTTAGTAGTTATGTGTCTATTTAATTTGATTATCTGGTCTTGATTTAATTTTGATAAGTGATATTTATCCAGAAATTTTTCCATTTCAAGTTTTCCAATTTTGTGGAGTACAGGTTTTTGAAATATGACCTTTGATATAATGATTATCTGGATTTCCTCCAGGTCTGTTGTTATGTTCCCCTTTTCATTTCTGATTTTGTTAATCTGCATATTCTCTCTCTGCCTTTTGTTAGTTTGGATAAAGGTTTGTCTATTTTGTTGATTTTATCAAAGAACCAACTCTTTGTCTCATTGATTCTTTGTATTGTTTCCTTTGGTTCTATTTTGTTGATTTCAGCTCTCAATTTGATTATTTCCTGCTGTCTAGTCCTCCTGGGTGAGTTTGCTTCTTTTTGTTCTAGAGTTTTGAAATGTTCTGTTAATTCATTAGTGTGGGATTTTTCCAGCTTCTTTATGTAGGCATTTAGTGCTATGAACTTTCTTCTTAACACTGCTTTCATTGTGTCCCATAAATTTAGGTATGTTGTGTAGTCATTTTCATTGAATTTTAGGAAGTCTTTAATTTCTTCCTTTATTTCTTCCTTGACCCATTTATGCTTCAGGTGTGCATTGTTTAATTTTCATGTGTTTGTGGGCTTTCTGTTGCTGTTGAATTCTAATTTTAAGGCATGGTGATCTGATAAGATACATGGGGTTATTCCAATTTTTTGTATCTATTGAGGTTTGCTTTGTTACCTAGTATGTGGTCAATTTTTGAGAAGGTTCCATGAGGTGTTGAGAAAAAGGTACATTCTTTTATGTTTGGATGGAATGTTCTATAGATGTCTGTTAAGTCCATTTGAGTCATAACATCTGTTAGTTCCCATATTTCTGTTAATATTTTGTCTGACTGACCTGTCCAGTGGTAAGAGGGGAGTGTTGAAGTCTCCCACTATTAGTGTGTGGGCTTTAATGTGTGATTTAAGCTTTAGAAGTGTTTCTCTTACATATGAGTATGTCCTTGTATTTGGGGCATAGATGTTCAGTATTGAGATTTCCTCTTGATGTATTTTTCCTGTGACTAATATGAAATGTCCTTCTTTGTCTCCTTTGATTGATTTTACTTTGATTCTATTTTGTTAGACATCAGGATAACTACACCAGCTTGTTTCTTAGGTCCATTTGATTGGAAAATTTTTTCCAACCCCTTACTCTGAGGCAATGTCTGTCTATGAGGTTGAGGTGTGTTTCTTGTATGCAGCAGAAGGATGGATTCTGTTTTTGTATCCAATCTGTTAGCCAGTGTCTTTTTTATAGGTGAGTTGAGTCCATTTATGTTAGGGGATATTAATGGCAAGTGATTTCTATCTCCTGTTATTTTAGTATTTGTTGTTGGTGATGTTATTTTGTGTGTTTTTCCCTTCTTTGGGATTTGCTTCTGTGAGAGCATCTATTGTCTGTGTTTTTGTTGATGTAGCCAACTTCCTTGGGTTGGAGTTTTCCTTTTAGTACTTTGTGTAGGGCTGGGTTTGTGGCTAGGTATTAGTTAAATCTGGTTCTGTCATGGATTATCTTGTTTTGTCCTTCTATGGTGATTGAAAGTTTTGCTGGGTGTAGTAGTCTGGGCAGGCATCTATGGTCTCTTAATGTCTGCATAACGCTTCTGGCTTTCATTGTTTCTATTGAGAAGTCAGGTATAATTCTGATAGGTATGCCTTTATATGTTACTTAGCCTTTTTCCTTTGCAGCTCTTAATATTCTTTCTTTATTCTGTATCTTTAGTGTTTTGATTATTATGTGGCAAGGGGACTTTTTTTTTGATCCAGTCTATTTGGTGTTCTGTAAGCTTCTTGTGTCTTCATAGGCATATCTTTCTTTAGGTTGAGAAAGTTTTCTTCTATGATTTTGTTAAATAAAGTTTCTGTACTTTTGAGTTGGACTTTGTCTCCTTCTTTTATACCTATTATTCTTAGGTTTGGTCTTTTCATGGTGTCCCATATTTCCTGGATATTTTGTGTTAAGCTTTTGTTAGATTTAATGTTTTCTTTTACTGATGAGTCTATTTCCTTTATTGTATCTTCAGTGCTTGAGATTCTGTCTTACATCTCTTGTATTCTGCTGTTTATGCTTGCATTTGTGGTTCCTGATCGTTTCCTCATGATTTTTGTTTGAGTAATTGTTTTATCATGTTTGTTTGTATGTATGTCTGTAGGGGATTATCTTCATTGTACTTTGAAGCAGAAGAGTCCAGCACATGTAGGCAGCACCATTCCCCAGGCAGGTGAACCTTCGCTATGTAAGAAAAGCTAGCTAAGTAGGAGCCTCTAAAAGAACCAGCAAGCAGTGTTCATATCTCAAGTTCCTTTCCTACTCCCCTCAGTGACAGACTATGAACTGGAAGTAGAAGTCAAATGAACCCTTCCTGGCCCTAAGTTGCTTTTGGTCAGTGTGTTTCATCACACAACAGAAAGGAAATAAGAAGAAACACCTTCTGGACTTTATACTGTTCACATCCAGATCTCTTCAGATGATTTCCTGAAATTTACATGTATATAATCATATGGCATATATATTTAAACATACATGTATTTCCCATCTCTGTTAATAGGAATTCTATCATGCATATGCATGCTTTTATTTTTACCCACATTCATCAAAATTAAGATTCAGATTAGTATTCGCACCTGTCTGAAATGGTGACCATTTTAGGGTAGTGAGAGATCTTGAAATTAAACTTGTATGTATGGAGTTTAGAATTCATATACATCTATCCAGTGTGAGTGGAACATTCTGAATCTTCCAATAGCCTGTAAAATACATACAGTCTTATGAAAATAACAAACGTGGACATGTTTTCACTCTCTCAAAGAATGTTACAGAGATCTTATTCCTCTCTCAATTTTTATTCAGCAACCTACAGGTTTAGAACTTTAATGATTTTAACATTGACTCTGGGAAAGAATATAATCTATAGAGGTAACCATCCAATTTCTGATAGAATTTAAGACCTGATTCACAGGACAGAACTCATACCTGGTACTGTAAACCCATGTCCGATTGGGTCATGGGCCTTAGAGGAGAAGATGTATCTATTATTTTCCTAAACGGATATAGTATTAGACTACCTTCTAAATATTTATCATTACACCCATGGATTAGTAGTAGCCTCTACCCTCATGCAGTGGATGGCAGATAATACAAAGGCTCCCAACTATTCAAAGTGCAAAAAATAAGTAACGGTGATGTGTTCAGTTCTAAATGAACACACACACACACACACACACACACACACACACACACACACACGGAATATCATTTCAGAGGAGTGGAAATTTGGTAAGAGCCAGATATGGGGTAGAAATGCTATGCAACACTGTTTCCCGATGGGCCAGGGCCATGCACATGTGAATTCCCAATAGATATGTTCACCTGCTTGAGACTTGTACAAGCTCAAGCCAGTGAGAATTCCAGCATGGATACAGGAGTGAAAGAGGAGCTAGTGGTAACTGATGGCTACTGGGGGAGGTAGAGCCAGTTTTCTTTAGGGATGTGGTCTCTGATAGGCTGCCCATGATCTGGTCACTGGCCTTATACCCATGCACACAGGGGCAGCATAAATTTAACTCAGTAAGAAAAACAAAGAAGGCAAGACGTTGGGAGGAAGACACCAGGGGGGATTTGGGAGGATTCTTGACTTAAGAATAAATATGAAAAATGAAATGATGCTAGAAACTATCTTGTATAAGTAATCCCATGGGTTTTATAGAAAGAGACAATGAAGCTGTGCAGATGGCTCAGTCAGCGAAGTGCTTGCCATACAAGCAGGAAGACTAGGGTCTAAGTGCAAGACATCATGAAAAGCTGGGCATCGCAGTGTGTGTTTTAACCCCAGAACTAGGGAGACAAAGGAAGAGGAGGTTGAAGGTCCATAGACAGCCAGTCTCAACTATTTAGTAAGCTCCAGGCCAGTAAGAAGCCCTGTCTCAAAAAACAAGGCAGATGGCACCTGAGGACCACCTTAATAGTCCTTTAGCCTCCCGTGAATGTGCACACCCCCACAACCCACCCCAGCAATGTTGAAAATAGGCTTACCCCATAAGAAGAAGGGTCAACAGAAGTCCATTCAGATGGAACTGGGTGTTGCTATGGGTTTCCTTGTCTATCTTGCCGTGCAGGAGTCCCTGGACTAGGCAAGCTGTTCTGTCCTGCATTCTGGCAGGGCAGCTGAAAGATGCCTCAGACACAAGGGTCAGATGCATTGGTGTTCCATTTTCTCTAGTTCAAATTTGGTACTTATGGTTATGAACTAACACAAGAAGGCTCAGTGCTATAGTGCTTTCTTGTTTCTTATTAGCTCACTCTAGACCAGAAATTGGCACTTATAGGTCAAATGTTGCCTGTCTAAGGGGCAGAAGAGGTGTCTCAGTGATTAAGAGCACTTGCTGTTCTTGCAGAGGATCAGGGTTCTGTACCCAACACTTACATGACAGGACACAGTACCCTCTTCTGGCCTCTTCCAGCACCTGCATGCATACTGTGCACATACACATACACATTTAACAGATACATCACTTAATGAAGTAAAAAAGACCATACAAACAACATCTTACCTGTCTTTGAAATATCAATTTATTGATTTAATTGGTTGATTACATCTGCTTTCATACAGATTATCTGTGGTTTCTTTTAGGGTGTGATTACCAAACTAGCAGTCATGACAAATGGCCACATGGGTATTGCTCATAAGACCAAAATATTTAGTATGTGGTACCCACCAGAAAAAAATTTGCTAGCTACCATTCTAAAAACTATTGCCCTCATATAAGCTATTATAAACATCACCAAATGCCTATTTTTAAAATACTACTGCAAGTAAAGCCTCCCTAACTCAGAAATCTAGAATTTTCTGCAGTTGGAAACTTTCTGAATGTCAATTTGTGCTAGGATACCAAAGTGTGAAGTTCTGACCTCGACTTCATTGCGTCAATAAAAACACAGGTGCTGTAAAGGTATAGTATACGGGCTTGAGAAATAGCTGGTTGGTGGAGCACTTTCTGTGTAAGCAGAAGGGCCTGAGTCACAGCCCCAGGACCTATGGGAAAAGCCATGTGAGGGGGCACAGGTTTGAAATCCCAATACAGAGAAGGAGAAGAGCAGAGGACCCCTGAAACCTGGTGCCAGCTGGCCAGTGAGAGACTCTCTCAAAAACAGCTGGAAAGCACCTAAGAAAGGACACAAAAAGTCATCCTCTGACCTCAATATGTACAAGTACATACTCAGGAACACACATATACACACACAAAAGTCCTAACAGTATGTCCAGGTTATGCCTATAACATGTATTTGAAACAGACATGAACTTTGTGTCTACACTCAGATCCTATCCCCAAGGTATCTTGTTTTATATATACGAATGTTCCAAGATCCGAAAGAGTTACACAGCCGAAGCATTTGTGATGCTAGTCATTTCAGACAAGGGACTCAGTCTGCAAGGGTCATAGTTTTGCTTCGCTCTCTGACACAGCTCAGTATTCAGGGCCTGCTATGGGGCCCAGCAGGCCCTGGGGTTCTGAGCCACTGTCCTGAAGCAGACACAACTACTCCTGTCACAGACACTCCATGTTTAATAGAAGGAACGGGCATAATTTTAACTGATTGACTTTTAAAAATTAAACCTAAATTAATTCTTGATGGCTAGCTATAACTACACCAAGATTATTTCCTGATAATTAAAATACTGTGTTCATTGCCCTTGTATAAGCTATTATAAATATCAGCAAATGAATACCGCAAAAAACACTATTGCAAAGATTCATTGCACACTGGCCATCTACAACTTGAAACCTTCAGGGACAGGACTGATAGCCACTGTCACTTTCCTAACACTATAGGTATTTATATAGTCTTACACTGTCTGTTGGGCATGCACGAGTATATTTTCTCAAAATATAAATGTGAATTTTCTGCACCCATTTTATGAATTATGAATCTAACCACAAGCAAATGTCTAGGACCTCACAAAAGCTTAAAATCCCAAGTTACTCTCTGAATGGTTATAGTGTGCCTTTAAAACGTCAAGAGGGTGAGGAGATGAGACTGGGGAGATGGTGCAACAGCCAAGCGCTTGCCACACAAGTGTGAGAACCAGATTCTTGATTCCCAGCACCCACTTAAACATCAGGTGGATGTGACCATTCGCTTGTAATTCTGGTGCTGGGAAGGCAGACATAAGGGATCCTTCAGAGCAAGCTGGTTAGTTAGACTAGCCACATGGGTGATCTCTGGATTCAACTGAGAGATTCTGCCTCAATGAAGGTAGAGAGCTATGGGGAAAGACTCATGTTGTCAGCTTTCAGATTCCACACAAATGCACATGCATGCACCCATGCGGCAACATGTATGGGAACATACATAAACACATTCACATAACCCACACTCACAGAAAATAAAGGCGTATACAACTTAGAATTTCCTATGAGAAGAATAAAATTCTTAGAGTCACCCTGAAGAGACACTGAAGTAAGATAAGGCAAAGAACTAAGTCTGCTAGACCCTGGAGAACTTCACTGTCATGGGATGACCTTTTTAGAAATAAATCCTAGGTATCCAAAGAATTGATGCTGTTTTTATGCTGTGTCAGCCAAGTAGTGGCAGGAGAGGCTAGGTTTCACTATGATGACCAACAACCTCATGTGTGGAAAGTCTTAAAGCAAAGGCTCGTTTCTTCTTCGTGTTGCATGTCTGAAAGCCCTGCTCATAGTAAACACTCTATGACTTCGGCTTCAGAGGAACTAACATCTTAAGAATTGATGCTTGTAGGGCCTGGGAAATGACTCCGTTGGTCAACTGCTTGCCCTAAAAGCATGAGGACCCAAGTTTGATCCTCCTGCAACACATATAAAGCTAGATGCAATTGCATGTGCCTGGGGAGGTAAGACAGGATGATAACTGGGCCTCGCTTATCAGTCAATCAAATAAAATCAGAGAGCTTCAGGGTTAGTGAGAGACCATATCTATAAACTAAAGCAGAAAGTATCTGAGAGAGACACGAGATGTTGCCCTTTCTGTAGATACTGTGTTGGCTTGAATGAGAATGCTCCCCTCCCCAAAGGCTCATATGTTTAAACAATTGATGTATGGCCAGCTGGTGGAACTGTTTGAGAAGAATTAGGAAGTGTGACATTTTTGGAGAAGATATGTCACTGAGGGTGACTTTGACATTTCAAAAGGCCACACCATCTCTGGCGAGCTCTCTCTCTCTGTCTCTGTGTCCCCTGCTTGTAGATCAGATGTAAGCTCTCAGTTACTGCTCCAGCACCATGCCTGCCTGCCTGCCTCCATGCTCCCCACCATGATGGGTACGGCCTCACCCTGTGAAACTGTAGGCCCCCAATAAGCTGTTTCTTCTATTAGCTGCCTAGGTCATGGTGTCTTATCACAGCAGTAGAGAAGGAACTGAAATAGACATACAACACAAACAGAAGGGAGCTCTGAATGCACATAGGTACGGCATGGCAGGGAGAAATGCAAAGGAGAATGCCATGAAAATAGCATGTGCAGTCAGGAACAAGGATAAGAGTGACCAGCGAGAGGCTGTAGAAGAGATGCTTCTTTAAAATAGAACTAAAAAAGTTTCCGTGGAAACCAGCAACTCAACAAGGATGTTTCTCAAAGGACTAGAAACGGATCTTCCACATAACCCAGCTCCACTCTTCCAAGCATTTCCCCAAGCGCCACTAGTCAGTACATCACAGAGGTACACACACACACACACACACCCCAGTGTTCACTTCAGCACTGTTCACAACAGCTAAGCTATGGGACCAACTGGGTGCCCAGCAACAAAGGAGTAGATAAAGAAAGGGTGGTTTACATACACAACAGATTTTCTCAGCTACGAAGAATGAAGCTCTGTCATTTCGGGGGAAAATGCAATCACCATTTTAAGGAAATTAAGGCAATCTAAGGTAGATAAATAATTTATGGTTTTCTTCTTTGTATTTCTTACATTGTGTATACTCAAATAAAACAGATGTGTATATATTAAATAAAAATGGAAGCAGAATTGTGTAAGGAAACAAGGGGGTCCGTGGGGGGGGGAGTGAAAGGAGAAGCTGGAGGGAGCCAGATGAGAGGGCATGTGCTCAGCATGGAACATCTACCTGGACAGAAATCCTAACAGGATGAAAAGTGCTCTGGATGGGACACATGTCTCAGTGTAGAGCACTTGCCTAGCATGCACAATGCCCTGACTATATCTCCCTCATAGCTGGTGTAGGAGGTCCTTCTTTCTATGTGTTGCTTTCATTGGTTGAATAAAGAAACTGCCTTGGCCTTTTGATAGGGCAGAACTTAGATAGGCAGGGAGGACAGAACTGAAGGCTGGGAGAAAGAAGGCAGGCAGAGAGAGACGCCATGAAGCTCCTGTCTGAGACTGACGCTGGTTAGGCTCCTTCCCAGTAAGCCATGACCTTGTGGTAAACACAGATTAATAGAAATGGGTTAGATCAGGATGTGAGAGTTGGCCAAGAAGAGGCTAGATATAATGGGTCAGGCAGTAATTTAATTAATAGAATTTTTGTGTGGTTATTTTGGGGGCTAAGCTAGCCGGGCGGCGGGACACAGCCCACTCCTCTTACTACACATAGCAAAATCAAATCAGAATTTTCAGATATTAATTAAACAGAGATGGTTTTCCCTACTGAGCAATAATAGTGCAGTGGAGCATTTTAGCATGGTTCGCTCAGTGATTTTACTTACGAAACTCCCTCTTGTTTTGCTAAATTATTAAGCACAATTTTTAATGGTTTCTTGACTGTTTATTATTGTAAACTTACAATGTATGCCCCCAGAGTTTAAACATCCTCAGATTTCCAAAAATTCAAAAGTCAGAACTTAACTGTCTAATTTCTGCCTTTTATTTTCTTTCTTTCTGCAGGGTCCAGTGAACAAATAATTTCTCAGTTGTTACAAAGTGGCAGACTCAAGACTGGGCAATGAGCCAGTGGGAGGGCTCAGTAGGTAAAGGCACTTGCCACCAATCCTGATAACCTGGCTTAGATCTTTGGGACCCACACAGTGGAAGTAGAGAATCTTCTACTATAGGTTATCATCGGACTTCCACAAATAGGCGGAGGCATTTGCACATTGCACACACACACACACACACACACCACAAAATAAGTAAATGTAATCTGAAAAAGACTGAATCTTTCACACTAATTTTAAATGTACTCAGAGCTTTCAAAGACTAAAACTAAAATCAAAGAGAGGTGAGTGAGTCCAGTGCTGTCCCTGTGTCTTCTTCTACTCGTAGGAAGTGAAGTGGGCGGCACCCATCACTGTAAAGATGAGTAGGCAGATGTGGGATTGCCCGGGACACTCTAACATGCCTAATTAGGGGTGAGAGCATCAGCTTGCCTGTATTTAGAACAAACACAATGACGCTCTGCCCCACAGAGTAGGATTAAGTTGATGGAGCTCCTTATCCAACCAGAGGTAGGAGAAGCTAGAGATAGAAATAGATCTAAATGGCTTATATAAATTAATAACAGGTCCATCACAGTTAATGAGTAAAAATGGTTATGTGTGGTCATGCTATGGGGGTTTGAAGTTGACATCAAAGAGCTGTGGTTTGGCCAACACGGTCAGATACAGAAATGGTAGGTGGCCAAGGTGTTCCCTGGCAAGTCTTACTTCCTTTTAGGAAAAATCTCTGAACACCATAGTATATGATGTCACAGTGAGGTTGTTGGACAAGGTTCAGAAAATGGACATTCAAGGATCAAGTCATTTGGGCTGACAAAATGACGCAATGAATATAAAGTGCTTGCTACAGAAGCAGAAGGACATGAGTTCAGATCCCCAGCACTCACATTTAAAAGCCCGGCACAGTGATGAACACTTGTGATCTTAGGGCTGGTAAGGCAGAATTAGAAAGATCCCTGGGGCTCCTCTTCAGTGAGGGCAATGCCTCAAAAAAATAAGTAAATGAGTAAATTCATAAATTATTAATAAATAAATAAGATGGAGTCTCATGAAGAAAGATACATGATGCTAATCTCTGGTCCACACATGCATGCACAAGCAATCAAATACCCACATGCCATGCTTGAGTGCACATTAACTATGACAACTGTAACATTTCCTATTCTCACAGGGAGGCATGAGGGACATTTTCTCCTCTTAACGTTGAGGTAGCCTCAGGTCTCTATGATCCCACAAGGAAGTCTGCATAGAGGTTGGCACGCTTGTCTCCTTGGATTGCTCAGATGAGAAGCAGGAATTCTCCAGACAGTCTGAATCTGTGAACCTTTTGTGGTTTTTCTGTCAACACACAGACTTCAACGCAGCAATTTTAAACTCTTCTCACTACACAGCAGCAGATGCTGCCATTACTTCTCTATGTGTGGCACATGGTTCCCAGCCCACTATGGAGTATATGTACCTAGCTGTATGTGCTTATTGAAAGATTTCATCTGCTCAGAAGTGTCAGACATCCTTTATATTAAATCTGATTGTGGACATCCCAGAAAGGACGCTGGGAAGATGGCTCAGTCAGAAAAATGCTTCAAGCCTGAGGACTGGAATTAGATCCCAGAACCATTATGTAAAAAGTTCAATGTGGCAGGACACAAAGGTAAACCCAGTGCCAGAGACACACAGATCTCTGGGGCTCACTGGCCAGCAAGCCTATCTGAACCTGCAAATCTAGGCTACTGAAAGACTCTGTCTCAAAAACATAAACTGGAAAATGATTGAGGAAGACACCCAACACCAAACTTTGATCTCTGGCTTACACCCTATGCATGCATTCAGGCACACTTGAACACACACACACATAGACATTCACACTTAAATATATATAAGCATATGTGCATTCATACTTTAACATGCATACTTACATAAAAGCCTGACTATGTTATCTAGTTGCCCAAATCTTCCCAGACTTCCCAAGCTGACCTCCCTCCATGTTTTTCTTGCCGAGAACCTGACCAGCTATTGCCTCCAAAGCTTAACTCACATCTTCTCTAGGAAAATCTTCGGGTGCCTGCTTCTGATAATAGCCCCAGTTAAATAATGTGCTCTAACATCTAGCAATATTTTCTAGGAAAAATAATCTACACTGTGTTTACCTTATAGTCTTCATCACCACCACGAAGACAAAGGCAAGATTTAAAAAAGAAATTGTTCCTTACTACATTCTTATACCCACAGATAAGCGTAGCTACCACCCCTTACCAAAGAAGCCTCTCTTTCTAGCAAATGGAGAGCATCTAAAAACTACAACTAGACACGATGCAGAGATCAACAGATCATGAGGAGCCCCAGTCCCAAAAGATACATATTTGTCACTGCTCCTGCATCAACAGCTCAGAGAACATCATGGAACAGGGGGCAGAAAGATTTAAAGAACCAGAATACCAGGAAGTCAGCTATGAAACAGTCTTTCCTAGAAAAAGTGGCATAAACAAGACCAGAACAACACCAATATCAATGAACATGTTAACATCAAAGCACAAAATTTTTGTGGGGTCCCACCCTTAGACAAAGGACTACAGGCAGCTCATGACTGCTAGAAGGAGAATTAGCCTCCCGCAGAGCTGATCCCCCCCCCTTACTGGCTGTGCAGCGCAGAGTGGTCAACCCTGAAACCATGTGCACACAAACAACAAAAACAGACTGGTCAGCTTGTGTGTATGTATGTGCTTGTGCATACACACAAATGTATACTTTTGTAAGTATGTAACAATAATGAAGACAAAGAGGCTATGAACTTCAGAGTGGGGAAATGTGAGAAAGGTTCAGGGGGGGATTAGTTGGAAGGAACTGGAGGGAGAGTGAGGGGGAAAGTAATATAATTCTATTTCAGTTAAAAACATATTTAAGAAACTAGGTTTTTAAACTAAGTTTTTATTATTTATGTGTGTATGTTCATGTGTATTTGTGTGTGTTGGTGTCCGTGGAAGCCAGAAGAGAACATTAGAGCTGGAGTTACAAGGTGTGATCTGCCTGATATGGGTGCTGGGAACCAAGTTCAGGTCCTCTGAAAGAGCAGTGTGTGCTCTTAACCACTGAGCCATCTCTCCAGCCCGGAAGGCAAGCTTCACAGAGTTATGTTTCACTGCTGGCCAATGATAAAAATGATTTCAAATATCAACTTCATAATTAGAAGGACCGAGAGAACTGTCCTGCTTTCGGGCTGTGGGGAAAATGCCCGCTCTAGTGCAGTGATGGTTTAGTGCAGAGTCCATGTTTCTACTCACGGAGTGGGAACTGGAAGAGTTTAAACGTGGATTACAATAGCACATCCCCACAATGGCCCAGCTCGACCCTCCGCCCCCAGCAGAATCTTCTGTTCTCTCTAGATAAATACTACATTAGAGGAGCACTCATCCTCCCACGATTCCTGAACACTGGGCCAGGAAATGCTCAATTATTAACCATTCCTTTCAGTAACATTCTAAAATTTACTACATTTTTTTTTTCCTGGAAGGCCAGCGAATCTGTCCAACCAGGTTCTAACATCATGAAGCGTGCCGATTTCCTCATCGTTATTAACTCCAATGTGAACTCTTACCCACAAAATAAAGCCTTGGCTTTGGAGAAATGAAGACATGAAACTATAAAAGGACCAAGCAATTTACAAGGAGGATTAGGGTGGAAATGGATTTTTCTAAATTTAAAACACCCCTGCCCTTTCTTGAAATAATGATTTATATTTTTGGAGTCCGCAAGAGAGTAATTGGATATGTGTGACTCAGGCTGGAATTTTAGGTATTTTGCCTAAAGGTTATTAGCGATTAGTGCCACGGGGAGAAAAATCATGAAGTTAGAATAATAAGCTTCTCTCACAGGGTGGTGAAAACTGGACCTGTCATCTGGCCATAACAAAATACATCATACTTCTATCACAACCACACATGCTAACATTAGAACCAAAATGCTAGCTCATGGCACAGCAGTCAAAACGTTTGCTTAGCCTGTGGGAAGCCCTCCGGTGATCTTGAGCACCACAACCATAACAGCAGCAAGATTCCCGGTGGTGGTGGTGGTGGTAGTGGTGGTGGTGGTGGCGGCGGCGGTGGTGGTGGTGATGGTGGTGGTGCTGGTGATGGTGGTGGTGCTGGTGCACTCAGGAGGCAGACGCAGGTAGATCTCTGTGAGTTCAAGGTCAACCTGGTGAATAGCTATAGTTCCAGGGTAGCCAGAGCTACACAGTAAAACCCTATCTAGAAAAATGAGCAAACGGCAGGAAAAGGAAACTGACCAGCTGGAGCTGTCCGTCAGCAGCCGCGATTCAGGTGAGTCAGAGCAACAAGCTGCTGAGCCAGGGAAGAAGCCTACAGTGGGGCCTATGGGAAGGGAAGCTGGAAGGGAAGCATTTAAAGTCTAGGGTTAACGTCTTCAGAAGGCCTGCTGAGATGGCTCTGCTTGGAAATGCTTACAGTGTGAGCGTGGGGACCTGTGATCCAGCCTGAAACCCACATTTAAAAGCCAGGTGTAGCACTAATTGCCTGGACTCTCAGCACTTGGGGAACAGAAAGAGAACTGGAGGCTGCCGACAGCACCTAACAGAATCAGAGGGTTACAGCTTCAATGAGAAACTATCTCAAAAATTTAAGGGGGAAATTACTTCAGAAGACAGCCAGCATCAATCCTGATATGCAAGCATACCCACGAGCATATATACCCACGCGCACGCGCGCACACACATACACACACACACACACAAATGGTACAGATAAGATAGAGCAACATTATGGCCAGGTGGTAAAAGAAAGTTTGCTAGTTTTTAAAGACTTGTTTTTCTTTTTATTATGTGTGTGTGCGCACACACACGGGCATGCACGCACGCACATGTCCACAGAAGCCAGAAGAGGGTGTGAGAGAGATCTGGAGCTGGAGTTGCAGAAAACTGTGAGCCACAGAATGTGAGTCCACTATATATGCAGCTGGCCCTCTTTCCCCGAGCCATTTCCCCGGCCAGCAAGACGGATGTTACATCACGCGGTATGAGGGTCCTATAGACTCCCTTCTGTGCTGAACTGAAAGGTGGTCGCTCAGGTTTCACTTTGACAGTCCTACCTCAAGAATGTCTTTCTCTATGATAAATGGTAATACCTGGGGAATCCTACTTCACACCCCATTGCCAGGTTATAACTTAGTGCTACGGTTTCTCTCCTTCAACACTCACTCCACAGGTTAAAATAGTTCAGCCAGGACAATGGTTGTATGGCAAGCATAAGAACACGAGTCCAAACTCCTACAGCCATGTAATAAAAAGCTTGCCAGAAAAACACATGCTTATAATCAAAGCAATGTGGCAGACACAGGCAGATCCCTGGAGCCAAATGGCCAACTAGCCAGGTTTTCGTGGCAAACGGCAGGCCTTCAGGTTTGTAGTGTTCAGAACTAATGATGGAAACAAACAATCCTCATACAATCTGACCAGTGAGAGTGTCACATAGAGCTTGTTAGCTGGACACGCGCTGCATCCTGTGCTACCCTGGCCATTGCTTCGTGGCACTGACAATATATGAGAAATCCAAATTAAGATATAGGGGATAATTCTAGAGTTTTTAAAAGATATCTCTCCACATATAATATAGTCTCAAGGTTGAGAGGATGGGAACCCAGATATGCTGAGGAATCCGTACGGAAGATGAGGAGCAAGAAACTTGGGGTGATCTTTGAGAAACAGGTAAGAAATCATGTGTCCACAGGAGCAATGTGTGAAGGTGAGGAAGTCAGGACAGACACATTTGAGATTTTCACTGTGACACCCAGCCCCTTCCTCCTGCTCTACAGTCACCCTTGGGACTCAGACTTCTCTGTATAGTTATTTGGTAAGCTGATCTTTTGTGAGATGTATAATGACCTGAAGGAGCTGGGACTGGAGAAATGATTCTGTAATGTGACTACTGCAGAAGGACCTGAATTCAGACCCCCAACAACCCACACAGGAGCCAGACGCAGGCGCACGCACTGAGGAGCCAGCACTGGGGAGTGTAAATAGGGCTGCTGAGCTCTGTGGTCAGCCAGCCCAATTCCAAGTTCAGGGAGGGATTTTTGTCTCCACAAATAGACTTAGTGGGGAGAGAAGTTGTGGGAAACCTGATGCTGATCTCTGGCAGTCACATGTGCACTTGTGGGCACATGCACTCTCATACATTCCTGTACACGGGTACACACACACACACACAACTCCTCAGGTGACAACTGCAAGTATCAGGTGACTTTCCTAGATTACCAATTTTCTTTTTTCTGGGAATGAAACCTTGAAGCAGTTGAGGGGAGAAAGGCATGTTTCAGATAGGCATGCCTTTGAGTCCAACATTGAGACTTTCAATGTCAATGTCAGAGCAAATGTTCCCTACAGCAAATGCATTACTGTGTGCCTGTCTGATCCAACTCGGACACTTGCACTCATTTGTGACATCCAAGAATTACTGGTTTACCTCCTTCAGCAGACCCTATTCATGTTTCTTTCTTCTTCTTCTTCGTTGTGTCTATTTTTCTTTGAACACAAAGACCCACGCAACCTAGACTGGTCTGAAGCTCACTGTATAGCTAAGACTGATCTTGAACTTGTGATTCACTGGCCTTTGCCTCCTGTAGGATTTCAGGCCTACATCACATAAATACAACAGATGCAGGTGATGCTAGGAGCAGAACCTAGGGCTCTATGCAGGACAGACAAGCATTCTACTCGCCACAACCCATCTCCTGCCCCTCACTATATCAAAAGAGATACGACAGAGTCAAATAATACAAGTGAGTAGACCTGGATTAAAACATTTGGCTTCTGATTAGCCAGTGAGTCTGTGCTTCTCAAAGACACTGCAGAGCCAGTGCCAGATAGTGTAGTTTCCCTTCATAGGGACTGTAACCTCACTGTGACCACTGTGCCCTTGTTAACATCCTGTGACTAACTTTTCATTGTACCATGATGTGCCTGAGCAAACTTAAAGATTATTTAATAGAATGATTTCCTGGAAAACCTTTCCAAAGTGGCTCCAGACTCTGACCTTGCTCTGCAGCCCACCGTCTGCCAGAGTGCTTTTTGTTACCTCTGGAATGTTTGAGTCAGAATTCCGAGCCAAGGAGGTTCATGAAGGTAGGAAATCGCCCCTTCCAACTCTTAATGGTTTTATGTATCTAAAGCATCTCTTTGGCTTCATCACTCATACCTTCCATTGACCCACTCAGGTTACTGATGTATGTGTATGTGTGTGTGTGTATTTATTATATGCATTTTCATGTATTATACACACATATAATATATATATTATATATATATAACATTTCTAAAATTGATTTTATTTGTGTGAAGGTTCTGGATCCCTTACCTCCATATAACATTGTGACGATTATTGGACACAGGGCTGGGAACTCGCTGGACTTCTGATAACTCAGACGGCACTTTACATAAGCGAACAATCTAGATTTCCACCAGAGTTCACATCTATGGTTTATCATTATTGGTTGTTCAGGAGAGGTGTAGCTTGAGAAGAAAGTAGGTGTGGATCCACACACAGCACATTGAATGGTGTCTGTCTGTGAACTCAGGGATGCTTTGCCAACCCTCCAGCTGATCTAGAAGCTGTGTCTGCTGAACGTCAAGTGCCCTCTTGCTCTGCTCACTGCTTTGTAATCTTTCACCCAGATCACCTTTCTTTGGGGTGATTTATAAGGTCTAATTGTAGCATGCAATACACACTGGGGCTCAGCAAAAACTCTGCAGGAAAGAACTTTGATTTTGTACTTTCTCTTCCTGAAAGACACAAATACTCCTCTCCCAGATCCTCGGGTAAAGGTAGAAGTCAGTAACCCTCTCAGGTTTCTGAGCATGGAAATCCCTGGAAGAATGGGAGGGGGAAAGCTGCTCCTTTCTGGCTAGGACATGGCTCAGTGAGGAAGGCGCAAACAGTGCAAGCTGGAGAACCTGAGTTGAGCCCACAGTGTCCACATAAATGCTGGGCATGGGGCAGAACACACCTGTGACACACTTGAACACAGAGGCGGGGCTCTGTAAACAGCAAAATTCAGGTTTAGTGAGAGCCTGTCTCAAAAAATCAGGAGGAAAGCACAAATAAAGATACCCCTTGCCAACCGATGGCCTGCATGAGTGCACACATGCACACACACACGCGCGCACACACACACACACACACACATGAGCCCACTTGCACACATGCTTCCTATCCACCCCTATACCTGTGTGAGTCTTTTCATGTTCAGTTACTTGACGCATGAATGTGCAGAGTTAGACTTTAACAATCACTTTTTTAAAAATCACGCTTATGAGCAAAAAATGTAAATTTTTCATAAATTAAATTAACTTTTCATAAACTAAAATTAAACGGAAAAAACCACTATAAATTACCCATTTCATTTCTCTTTCTAAGCTGAAGGGGCCTTTTATCATCTTTTACTGCATGTGAACTGCAGAGTTCATCAAATGTATTTATATCAACTGGGCCATGCAGCTGGGAGTTTTTCTTTCAGCTGCATGGGAAATGTTTGTATTTTCCCAAATAAATCTACAAGATGCCTTTTGCTTGAGGCTTTTTATTTTAATTTCAAATAAATTGCATTAGGCTCCTAGCTGTTATATTGTTAAGCATAGGTCTAAACATAACAAGGGCAGAGTAAGACAAATGTCTTCAGATTGGTGATATTTATCTTCACTGTCCCCAGCCCTTTCACTTCAGAGCTGGCATGCCATACTTTGAGACTGTTTCTCAAAGAATATAAACTTATTTAAAATAGATGTATTCTTCCTGTGAGTATGTATGAATGTACAGTGTGTGTGTGTATGAGTGTGTGTACGTGTGTGTGTGTGTGAGAGAGAGAGAGAGAGAGAGAGAGAGAGAGAGAGATGAGATTAAAAGACAACTTCAGTTGTGGTTCATCAGGTACCACCTACCTTGTTTTTAGGAACAGGGTCTCTCACTGGGCTAGAACTCACTAAGTTGATTTGGCTGGCTGGCCACTGAGCCCCAGAGATCCACTTGTCTCTGCCTGGTCTACACTGGAACTGTAAGAGCATGATGTCATACCTAATCCTTTCATGTGGGTTCTGGGTACTGAACCAAGGTCCTTATGCTTGGGTGGCAAGCTCTCTGCCAGCTAGTCATCTTCTCAACCTCTCGTAGTGCAACTTTTAAGTCATCCATAAGCCTTCTCTGCAATATATTTTGATGTGGGCTTTATCATAAATAAAACCCACTATTAAAGTAGGCATATTTTCCTAGTTTCAGTGGAAGGTACATTCGTGCTTCCATAGGTTAATCTAGCAACCCTGTCTATACTGTGCTGCTTTGCCAGATTAAATATAATAAAACTAGATCTGACTCTGTCATCATACTGGGTATGGTCCTAAAATACTCTCTTGGCCCTAAATAACTTTTGTTCAAACACTGGGCATCCCATAAACAAGCAGGCAAGCAGATCCCACACAAATCACCCAAATAAATGAACCTGGGAAGACAATGTTGTGTCTTCCGGGGGGGGGGGTGGCTTCAGAAACATGAAGGCTAAATGTACCCTTCCTCCTTAAAGCAGGGTCAGCAGGTGACAGTAAGTAATCGCCTGGTGTATGGCTTAACATGCCATCCTCTTTAAGCTGCTCCAGGGATGGCATGACTTTGGAGCATGAACCAATGCCCTGCTTCATTCTCCTCTGTGCTGGGCAGGAGGTGTGGCTTAGGAGCCAGACTCTTATCTTGGTTGGGGATTGGAATTGCCTGACTCTCTCAAACAATTCCTGGTGGGTAATTGGGGGAATGGCATTGACAGCTGTCCAGGGGGAGCCACGGGTCTTGCACTTTGCTGAGAACATAGCTATGATTTAGAAATTTAACACAAGGGTTGAGAGGAGGAGAAGCAGTAGGTAGCTCACTGGCCTGATCTCCTGTGGCTTTGGGGAGGGGTCCAGGAGCTGTTACAGAGCTGGCATAGGGTACTGTTTCGCTCTCATTGTTGTTAGAGAGCTCTGAATCCTGTCTCTGCTACACATCCAACTCCCCAGAGACAGCCTCTTTATCTCTTGAAGGGATTTAAACAAACTACAGCTCTTATTTTATTCTGTGTCCACTGTTAAGGATTCATGCAGAGTAAGTTTGCATGTTGCCCATTAAGATACACCCACACACACACACCCCAGTGGACAGCTATAATTACAGCCAAGGCAAGTATTTAATAGTCACATCTCCTTAGTCTACATCAATTAACCCCATGAGAAAAGAGGCAAGCTAGCTCTTGAAGAGGTTGGATAATATGATTCTGAGAGCCAAGACACATGGGATGAAAATCTGAGACTCTGGGACAGTCAGAGCTTGATGCTATGCAGGATCAACTTTTATTAATCTGTGCTTTACAATCACAAGCCCATTTTGTTTTAAGTAGGGCATTACAGACTTTTCTTCTTAGAGCTAGAATGATACATGGCCTCCAACAGATAATTTTAATATCATTCTTTTAGACACAGAGGTGTCACATACCTATGTGCATGCACATACACATACACACACTAAATAAATAAATGTAAAAGCATTTTAAATACCACTTTCACATATTATGTGTGTGCACACGTGTGCGTGTGTACTACTGTGTACCTGTGAAGGTCTGTAGACAAATTATGAGAATCTTTTCTCCTTCTACTATGTGGGCCTCAGAGATGGAACTCAGGTCTTCAGGCTTGACAATAAGCATCTTTACCTCCTGAGCTGGCCCAAAAGTGGAATCCTGTCTGTACTGGGGAAAGAATTTTTTCCTGGAAGTGACTTTTTTAGAGGCATAGAAGCCAAAAATTCTCCTGGAAACTGTAGGAAACCTCGCCATTACAGACAGCACGGATGAATGTTTGGAGCTAGTAGGGTCATTTTACCTCCGTCTTCATTGCCTTTGGGGAAGCATTTGAATCCAGAGAAAGAAAGCGAAGTTATATTAATCCTAAATTTCTTAGAGTAGGAATCACACTCAAACCAGAAAGCAGAGGAGAAGTTCTATTTTTCAAGAAATTCAGAGTTGTTAAAATCGTTTGATGGCTGGAAGGGAGGAGCCTCGGGACTTTTCTTCTAACAGGTTCTATACATGTTGTTCAATTAAGTGCTTCACTCTTTCTGGCGGTACAGGAACTGTGTCCCCCGGGAAGCAGCAGTTAAGTGCTTTACCAAGGCAAACAGTTTGCGATCAATACTTTATAGATTCTTGGGATTAGTTATTGAGGCTTCAGCCAACCTTCTGAAAAGTGAGGGGGAAAAAACAAAGCAGAACAAAACAAAAAACTAGAGTTTCAGTCTAGGGAGATGATTCATTCAATAAATGACTGCAAACATGAGGGCCTGAGTTTGGTTCCCCAAAGCCTGTATTAAAAAGCCAGGCATGGTAGTGTCTACCCATAACCTCAGATCTTTGGAAGTGGAGTGCACTGGATCCCTGCACTGGATGCCAGCGCAGCGCAAGTGAGGACTTCCAGGCAGTGAGAGAGCCTGTCTCACAAAAATAAGATTGATACTCACCTCAGGAATACCAACAGAGATCTCCTACACACACACACACACACACACACACACACACACACACACACACACACACACAAACGAGAGAGAGAGAGAGAGAGAGAGAGAGAAAGAGAGAGAGAGAGAGAGAGAGAGCACATAAGTGCTTTCTCTGGCTTCTTGCAGCACTTTTCTCTTGTTAACTGTTTAGACTTCTCACATTATGTCTTTACCAACCTATCTTTCCCATTATCATTAGGATGAAAAACCTGGAAGAAGGTTCAAGTTTTTATGTTATACATTTAGGTATCAAGACTAACAAACCATTTCCTAAGGTACGCTTCTTAGTAACTTAAAACACATGTTCCGAAATGGGTTAGATTGGGGGGTGCCTATGTGTGTGTGCAATATGTATGCATGTGGGTGCACTCATATGTGGGGGTTTGATGTTGACATAGTATCTTTCTCAGTTGTTTCCCCCCTTACATATGTGTAACACATATGAGCAATGCTAAGGGTCCCGAGAAATTCTGCAACTACAAAGTTTACAACTGGGTGTCACCTAGTATTTTTCACATGTGTTTGGTCACAGTATATTTTCTTAGAATATCTGTAGCGACTCAGGCTATTGGTGTTTCTTGGTCTGTACTTAGGACAATGCTTCCATGCGTGATTATTTAAAAATAATGCTCCTCTAGAGGGGCATGAGATATTCATGTCCTCTGGTAACTAGCAGGAAAGTGTCTGCAGGTATTTTAGGTTGTCACAATATGTGTGTTCCTGGCAGGTAGTGAGTGACAGCCTGGGATGGTCTTAAACACCATGGAATGCCCATAACAACCCCATCCCTATGACAATAAAATAGCGTGCCTCAACAGCACTTGTTGAAAGGCTTAAATGATTATGATGAACTTGATGTCCTAGGGGGTTTTCTCTTGCTGTGAAAAACATTGACCAAACCAACATGGCGACAAAGGAGTCTTTTTAGTTTACACTTTTGTGTGCTCTGTTACTGAGGGTGGTCAGGACAGGAACTCAAAGGAGGAACCTGGAAGCAGGGACAAAAGCAGAGGCTGTGTTGCTGTCTGGCTTGCTTCCAAGCTCATATTCGAGTGCCTTGCATTTACATCTGGCCCCAAATGCCCAGTGGTGTCCACAATTGGTGGGGCCCTCTCACATCACTCAGCAATCAAGAAATTACCCTATAAACTTGCTCACAGGCCAATGTGATGGAAGTAATTTCTCACTTGAGATTCCCTCTTCCCAGGTGACTCTTCTTGGAGTCAAGTTGAACAAAACCTAACCAACATGCTTCATGACCTGAAGTCTATGGGTTGGCCTCTGGACCTCTCCAAATACGATCTTATAGTCATGCAGATCACCTTATTCCTCTGTGTGTGCATGGGTGTGTACATGTGTGTGAGTGTGTGTAAGTGTGTGGGTATGTGTGTGCATGTGTGTGTGTGTGTGTGCAGTGTGTGTGTGTATGTGTGTGTGTTTATGTGTATAGGCTGGAGGTCAACCTCCAGGTCATTCTTTAGATGCTATCCACCTTGAATTTTGGGACATGATCTCTCCCTGGGAGAGGGAGTCTGTGAGTCACACAGGCCCACCTGTCTCCACCTCCCCAGTATTGGGATCTCAAATACACCACCATGCCCCAATTTCTTATGTAGGTGTTAGGGATCCAACTCAGGTCTTCTTCTGATGGAGTAAGCTCCTCCAGCCTGAACTCTTCATTTCTAACAACACCTTTGACTGTCTCCAATGTTACTTCTAAAATCAAAAGCAAAAACCTTAACACCATCTGGTGAGTTACTGGAAACCTGTTCTTTTTGGTTAGTTTCTTCTAACTAAATTCTTCAAAGGTTAGGATGATTCATATTACATAGTATCATCACACAATGTCTAAGTATTATCTAATGACTAGAATAAAAGATATTTAAGTGTATTTTCCAAAAATGTACTTATGTACTTACTACACACAATTCATGCAGTCTCGATGCTCTGAAATCTAAAACACTAGTTGCCCTAGTGACCTTTAACTGTCAACTTGCCACAGCATAGAAACTAGGAGGCAATTCTTGAGACTGAAGAATTTCCTATATCAGATTAGCACGTGAGAATTTCTGTGGGAGAATTGTCTTGATTGTTACGGTGAGTGGCACCATTCCCTGAGCAGTCCTGGGCTGTATAAGAAAGCTGGCTAGGCATGAGCTTTGTGAGTGAGCCAAACAGCTGTGTTCCTCTGTTAGCCCTACTTCACATTCCTGCCTGAGTTTCCGCCCTGACATCCCCCAGTGATGGACTGCGACCTGCAAGTTTAAGGTAAATAAACCCTTTCCTCCCCCCTAAGCTGCTTCTGGGCATGTGTTTGCCACAGTAACAGGCTGAAACTAGAATGGTAGCTATGTTGATACCTTCTCTCTACACACAAAGAAACTCAGTCTGAGTATTATTCGTCTGCTACTTTTGACAGGCTAGGACAAAAATTCTCGCATCCTTTAATGTCCTCCTCCTTCCATAGCTGTGATAATTTGCCGCTGTCGCTCTTCCATACATATTTCACACGTGGCATGAAAGAATAATGTCATGCCATGAATATTCATGAGTTCAATTTGTAATTTCCAACTGTCTATGAATTCTAAACTCTTAATTTGAAGCTACAAATGGATATTTTATTCAATACTGGAGGTATTTTCCGCTACTATTTCTTATGTTATTTCTTGTAAATCAAAGGTATTTAGCCAAATCAGAAATAGTAGAGGATATAAAAATCATATTACAAAAACTACTTTCATCTTAGTGTTAAGTTTCTATATCAGAACAAATTAAGGCACAGACAATCAAGATTGTGGTGTGACACAAATATACACTTCACGTGGGGTTTTTTTTAGATTTTATTTTTAATTCTTTGTATGCATGGGGTGGGGTGTGGACACGAGTGCAGTGAATACAGTACCCAGAGGCCAGGAAAGAAAGTTGGATCTCCTGAATTTTAACTTAGCCTTATCTGAGATCAATAATTTTTATGAGCTACCCCAGGAAAGCAGGAAAAACATAGGCCTTTTCCATGAATGTCTTTAATGGTTCAAAGAGCTAGCAAACCATTACTCCTTCACAGTGATGTGTATAAGATATATTTTAACACTTACTATCTAAATTAAACTGAAATTTTTCTTTATCAGAAGGCAGCTATTACTGTTAGTGTATATTTTTCTCTTGAGAGACAGAGCAAAGGAAATATTTCTATATAAGGAGTTTAAATGTAATTTTATGTGTGTTATAAATCAGTTTTAAAATAAATCTATAGAAAAATACAATTTTTAAAAATCACAACCATATACACAGTTGCTGACTTTACTTGTGTACTACTTTGCCAAATCAACAACAAACAAGTTTGAAGATTATAGTTTCCTAAAACAAATCCAGTAAATATCATATGAGCTAATACAAAATAACTTGGGGGCTGGAGACATGATTCAGTGGTTGGTGTTTGCTGTACAAGCATAAGGACCAGAGTTTAGATCCCCAGAAACCCATGTAAGTATCAGGTGGGTGTGGCAACCTGCCTGTAACTCCAGCCTGGGAAGGTAGAGACAGAGGCTCCCCAAGGCAGGCTGTTTAATGAGACTGGCAATATCAGCAAATTCCGAATTCAACTGAGAGACTTTGCCTCAAAGAATGAGGTGGGAAAGCAATGAGGACAATTCCTAAAATCAATCTTAGAAATCCACACACATAACAACACGTGTGCAAGCAAAAACATGCGTATACACACAAATACTGCATATATACACAAATAAAAAATGAAAAGAAAGAAAAGAAAAATGAAAGAAAACTGATATCTCTGTTCAGATTAAAATTGACCAGTGTCTTCTAGACATGACAGAAAGCCACACTCATGAACTCTCAGTGGCCACGGTTACCTGCATAGACCCCACAGGAAAGACCAAGCCAGGCAACATTCCAACATGGAGGGGGAGGGGTTCCCAAGTTCCTACCCCTAACTGAGGAGCTTCTGACTGCTGATGACCTCTGAGAAAGGGAGACTCAGTTTCCTGTAAGAGTGTGGCCCCTGGTAGGTCCACCCTGGTCCAGTGGATGATCCCACACCCACAAGTATATGGGCGGCACAAATTGTACTTGGTTATTAAAGAAGAAAAAGAAAAGGAGAACAAGAAGTTATGAGGGTGGAGGGGGTGGTGAGGGGATGGAGAGGGGGTCGAGAGGGGGTGGAGAGGTGAAAGATGGATCTGGGAGGAATTAGAGAGAAGAGTAAAGGGTGAATATTCTCAATTAATAAAAATACATTCAAAGAAAAAACAAATTGTGGATCAACTAGTACATTACCCCAGTACTATTTTTTATGAAGGGAACCTGAATATTTTTATTACTATGACCAAAGATCATGCATGAGTTGAACAAAGGAAAATATATGGCACTTTATCCCAAACTAGAAGTACTTTTGTAGGGTGAAATTTGGATTAGCACAAAGAAAGCCCTGCCCTCTGAGAGGTGAAAATGGACACATGAGTAAATGACTACAGGATCTTCTTGCCCCTTGGGACAAGGACAGCTCATGGGACAATTCTCATGTAGTATGACACAACATGTAATAATGGACCAGCAAATGCATTTCAAAATCCAAGAGGTATTGAGACTGTAGGAAAAGGAATTCAAGCACCTGCACAGGACACACACATAGGAGCCCAGAAAACTAACGGATGGCATCACAGCCATCTTTCCCGTCTATTCCCAAGGGACCTGGGAACGACTAACTGACTTGAGAGTTTCACTTCCGTGGTACCAGTTTCTGATCCAGGAGAACACGTCTCAGATAATTTTCCTAACCCAAAGTCAGAGCCCACCATGTAAAGCAAAATCTCAGTATGAAAAAAATATTACACAGAAGCCTTCCTGGACCAGCCTTCTCATGTGGAGAACCAGAAACCTAACATCTTTTTATGGGAGAAAAGCTTCAGTGATCTTCGAGCAGGAAGGTTCATGGGGTGTTTGTGTCTACTTCCTGCTGTGATCTAAGTCTGCCAGGCGCCATTCCTACCCATGCTCTGAGCAAACCTGAGGCCTGAGGACTGGTCCTCAGCTGTTCGTTTCCTCTCAGCAGAAACTGCTATTTCTAACTTAGCGCTTCATTGAAAAACTAAAATGTCTTAATTTGTTCTTTCCAAATTTCTTACATTTACACAGTGTAGTTTGATCATATTATTTTCTTCATGTGGCCTTTTTCACTGCTAATATTTTTATGTAACTCTAAACACAGGCATATCAATAAGGTATACAAATCCAACATATACTGATAATAAACCATAAAGAAATTTACTTTAAAGTTATTCTTTGCAAAAAAGAAGATGGATAGTTTTACTACTTATTAAAGATAAAAGCAAATTAAAACCTAACAAGAAGGACATGCTTGCTTATTTTTACATAAGCAATTAAGTCTTCACTGAATATTTGATACTGTAATAAACAAAGAGTCGTCAACATTTTTCATAATCAACTGATACTTTGATTTCATAATTGTCAATTTTGTGAATACCACTTCACAGAAACGCAGAGTGCAAAAGTGCAGAGGTTTCTCGAGGACCATTACAGAAACTGCGGCTACTTCTGTCCCAATCCCACGCCAAACTTCATGTAGCAGATTATTTTATGAATCTCAAGTTAGCAACTGAAACAGCAATTTAAACATCAAACATTCTAACATGATACAGTCAAAATATGTATTAATTTGTTGCTCCCATACTTTAGAACAGCATTAGGAAAAGTCATAACCCCAATGCCCTGGGAACCGAGCCATGTGTCTTAGGCAGCAATCAGCAAGGCAATGCTGCAGAGCTGAAGATACTGGAAAGTATGGGGAATGTTCAGAATGAGGCTGTACATCGGGACCTGGAAACATCAGTCATCACCCACTTCATTTGGAATGAGGATGGTCAGAAGTCTGTCCTTATTTTCAACTGTTTGTACAATGTGAACCCTCCTAAAATCATGACTGCCGGTTTAGGAAGTTGAAGCCTACATAACCTCTGGTGATCTTGTATACACAGGTAGTTCTGGCACTAAGCAGAAGGAAACACATTTAATCCAACTAACTCCCTGCTCTAAGATCATAACCAGTTATAAGGATTCAGCACAGTAGGTAAAATGCTTGCCTTGAATGCCAAAGTACGGGCTTCAAAACTCTCCACTGCACAGAAATAACACAATTTTAAACATTCCAAAGCAATGGCAGGGACTACCCACAAAGACAGGAGTGAAAATTAACTCACCGCCAGAGACTCCGGTGCTGCTCCCTGAGCTGCGTCAGCAGGTGCTCAATGCACTTATTAGAGTCCATGTATTCCTGCAGAGACAGGCCAAGAGGCATAAAAACTCACTACAGATTCATGTCCATTTGCTGGAAATTACACATGAAAATTTCAAAACAATGCTGAAGCATTCATTTTGGTAACATTAGTTTATGGCATCAGTTTGCCATATGAAATACAAAGTCAGTCAACAAAATCACTGTGGGATGGGGAGATGCTTTATTCGGTCAATGAGGACCCGAGTCAAACCTTCAGAACCTATGTTCAAAAAAAATAAAGTCAGGTGTGATGACATGTGCTTATAATCCCAGCTCTGGGCAAAGGGAGACAGATCATTGGGTCTTCTAGTTAGTCAACCTAGATTGGTGAGGTCTAGATCAATGGCAGATCCTGTCTCAAAAAATAAAGTGATGGTGCCCTGGAAAAGATAGGTGAGGTTGTCTTCTGGCATTGATGTGTGCACACATATGGATGGAGATTCACTGCAATAGTAACTATGCTCTAAGAATGCATTTCTATCTCTCAAAGAACTATCTCCTATGGGATAATCCATTCATCTCTTTGCCCAGTTTTAAAAACCTACACCTCTATAGTCTACACGGTCACTTGAACACGATATTACTTCTCTAACCCATGGGACAGCTTCTATAAACAAACTCTCAAGTGAATTTGGGGGTCTACTGATTCAGTGGAAAATTCCTCTGACTTACAAAACAGCCAACATTTCTTTCTTATTAACAGGGAGTCCATGTATTCTATTGCAAAACAGAGGAAGCCAACGTTGATGCCCTTAGAAGAAACACTAGGTATATGTTGAAGCCTTGGATTTACTAGTCTTAGGGTAGTCTATTTCTTTCTTTTTTTATTTTTAAGATTTTATTTATTTATTATGTACAAGTGTCCTGCCTGCACACCAGAGGAGGGCACCTGATCTCATTAAAGATGTTTGTGATGCAGCATGTGGTTGCTGGGAATTGAACTCAGGACCTCTGGAAGAACAGCCAATGCTCTTAATCTCTGAGCCATCTCTCCAGCCTCAAGGGGATAGTCATTTTCAAGTAAGAATAAACTATATCAAATATTTTATAAGGGGTGTCATATTCTTTGGACAAATCCACTTTCTTATATATACACCTTTATCTTCTTAGATATACTTGTGACTTGTAACAATGTCTGTGTGAGTTTAGTCCTTTTTAGCATTTAAGAACAGCTAAAAAGTAAGGTGCATCCTGTTCCCTGAAGATGTAATGCAGATGACAGTCTTTTGTCCAATATGTGATGGATACATCTATTGAAAATCACATGACTATAGCTGTGTGGGTTTAGCTCTAGGTCCTCTACTGCTGTCCACTGGTCTCCATGTCTGTGCCAGTGCCATGTTGCTTTTGTCCCTGTGGCTTTGTAGTACAATTTCAGATTAAGTGTTATGACACACCAGCATTGCCACTTCTTCTGAAGATTACTTTGGCTGGTCGGAGGCTTGGGTAGTTTGTATAAATTTTCAGATTGCTTTTCCTAGATCTTGAAGTTACAGTGGGAACTGTATTGCATCTACGGATGACTTTGGTAAAAAGGAATTCTGTCCATCCATGAACATGTGAAGTCTTTCCCTTCTAGTGGTTTCCTGGAGTTTTTCTTCTATCTCTTTTTTCACGTTAGGGGTATTTCACTTTTCTGTGTGTATGTGAGTGTGTTTGTGTGTGTGTGTGTGTGTGTGTGTGTGTGTGTGTGTGTGTGTGCGTGCACGTGCATATCATTAAACTAGAAAAAAGGTCAGGAGAGGGAAGAAAAGAACTTAAGTGGGAAGGGAAAAGAAAGGGTGGGGAACATGTGTCATGACAGCAAACTTGCAGGGAGGAAGGAACCAGCAAGAAGGAGACGTGTGTATGGGGAAGAAGATGAGGGAAGAGAGCAAATTAGAACTATTATAAGAGACATATGTTTGAAATGTTATAATGAAATCCATTACTTTGTTATTTTAATGATTTTAAAAATCTGTTATTTAATTGTGTGTGTGTGTGTGTGTGTGTGTGTGTGTGTGTGTGTGTGTGTGTGTGTGTGTAGGAATATGTGGAGGTGAGTGCAGTGCCCACAGAGGCCAGAAGAGAACAACTGAGCCCCTGAAACTATAGTTACAGACAGTTCTGTGCCACCTGATATGGGTGCTGGGTACCAAACTCAGGGCCTCTACCAGGGCAAGTGCCATCTCTCCAGCCTCCAAATCCATCTTAACCACTGGGTCATCTCTCCAGTCTCCAAATCCATTACTTTGCATACTATTTTTAAATTGCATATAAACATATTTGTGTGACTGAACCCATGTTTTAAAACAATCTATCTAGAAAAGTGAAGAATTTATTTTTCACATGAAAATCCTATAGTAAAGTCAACAACTGTGAAATCAGAATTTTGAATTTGTTATTTCTGAATACATGATCCATATAAGATAGTGCTCCAATTGCTAACTTGCAAACAGAATGTGTAAAATGTTGTGTGCTTCTGTTTCACTCTGGGTATTTTTCCCTTTCCGGCTTGAAGAGCTAACCTGAAGATCGCTGCTTCTCCACCACAGCTGGTAGAGGCCGAAACGTTCACAGAGATTTCAACATTAAAGGTGTCAGGAAACCTGCTGTTTTATTTCTATGGATTTTGAAATATATGAGGGGCTTTCATTAATATTGATATTTCTGCTTCTGAAGCACAGATTCATTATTAACATTATATATAATCCATTACATCTACAGAGGTATTCACTTAATGGGAGAGTGGGGTACAATAGGAGTTGAACCGAAGACACTAGAAGATTCCAGACCTGAGCTCGTGAGATCTATCCAGCCAGACTTGAAGGCACTTCACTATCATTCCAAACACATTTTAGCACATAAATATGCATTTTTAGAGTGCCATAAGTCTCTAAAAATTATTACTTAAGACATTACAATTCTGTACCAAATACTCAGGTAAAGAGTCATATGCCTACTGAGTTGACACACATTTTCAGGTGACAAGAGTGAGTCCTGAAACAAAAACACTCGGTGTATTGAAACTGAAGACCAGAGACACTTGCATACCCATGTCTATTGGTGCCAAGATATGGAATCAGCACAGATGCTCATCATTATATGAGTGGGTAAAGAAAATGGTACACACATACAGAAAGGGAGGGAGGGAAGGAGAGAGGGAGGGAGGGAGGGAGGGAGGGAGGGAGGGAGGGAGAATAAAAGCAGAAACAGTAGGGATGATAAAGTCTAAAAGGAGGTGGGAGAAAGAACAAGAAGAGTCATGGGGAATAGACAGATAAAATGGGGCCAGGAGAATGTTCAGTGCTTTAAAGCATTTGCAGTGCAAGCCTGAAGACTGGAGACTGATTCCTAAAACCCACATAAATTTCTGGACCCAGTGGTGGGCACCTGTAATCTGAACACCCCTACGGGGCAAAGAGAAAGATGTCTTAGAAGTGCATGCATACTTAGCACAATGGCAAAAAAACATGAGTGACCCTGCCTCAACAGGGAGGAAGGAGAGAGCTGACCCCAAGAGTTGAGCTCTGACCTCCACAACCATGATGTAATACCCACACTAACTAATACATACATACACACACACATAAGAAAATAAATTTAAAAATACAAAATAGTGTATGTTTCTTCTCTATATACTACCCAGATTTAATGATCTATAGTATATGTACATATGTATGCATTTACTTATGCATATTGGGGGGTTGCATGCACATGTACATGCATGCATGCATATGTGCATGTGTGTGTCTGTGTGTGTGTGCGCGTGTGAGAAAGAGAGAGGGAGAGAGAGAGAGGGAGAGGGAGAGAGGGGGAGGGAGAGAGAGGGAGGGAGAGATAGAGAAGGACATGAAAGCAGAAGGGGACTTTCTGGGATAATGGAACTACACATGGGAGGTCAGCTAGAGGGTAAAAAACAGAAAGGTACATTTGATTCATTAGATATATATGAATATGAAATCTAAAGAGATTCAATATTGTATAAGCTAATTAAACAGTTATAATAATTTGCTGGCTTTTTCTGGGGGGGTATTTTTTTGTTTTTTGTTTTTTGAGACAGGGTTTCTCTGTGTAGCCCCAGCTGTCCTGGAACACATTCTATAAACCAGGCTGGCCACAAACTCACAGAGATCTGTCTGCCTCTGCCTGCCTAGTGCTGTGATCAAAGACGTGCACCACCACCACCCTGTCTTCATAACCATTTTTTAAAGTAGAAATCTTTACTGTGCTAGGAGGTTGCAACATATAAGCCTACAGCTTCCAGCATTATGATCAATACCGCCCCACATCTGAAAACACTGGACATATCAAACATCAATTCTGAAATATTTTCTGCTGGGAAAATAAATCTAAACCTTTATCCCAAGCAGAAGCACGTCTCATTCACTTCCTTTCTTATCTTTCTTATTCAGTCACTCTTTAAACACTGTCCTGTGCCACGCAGTGTGTCAAGCTGTGTAGATACAGCACATTGAAAGAGAACTTCCTCAGGGAGTTTTATGTCAAGGGAGAAATGAATAAATGAACACAGTATTTCAACCAGGACCATGCAAGCTATGGTAGAAATGGAGAGATGACAGAAATGACCTGAAATGAAGACAGACTAGTGGCCAACATGGACAGGATTGAGAGTCACCTGGGAGACCAGGTGAAATACTGCAAGCAGAGAGCCAAGATAATCTTGAGCTGCCTGGGCTTTGAAATAGTTATTTATCTCAACAAATTTATCAGACCTAACATTTTGGGGCTCTTGGGCAAAGTATTTGGATTATCTCATTAAACACAACAGACCTAAACCAATCCTAACCCTGAGACTTCTGTCATCAGAAATAGAGATTTCCTCATGTTCATATACTGACCTGTGTGTGTGTGTGTGTTTGTGTGTGTGTGTGTATGTGTACTGACCTGAGATGTGTGTGTGCACATGTGTGTGTGTGTGTGCTGACCTGAGATGTGTATGTGTGCACGTGTGTGTGTGCATGTGTATATGTGAATTTTCTTCTGTGACTTTTTTACTTGGTGTCTATACCACTTGATGTGTCCTCAGCCATATTCACGTACTTCATGTAGGATACTCTAAATCTATGAGTGTGGGCCATGATCCTTGGAGAAACAACCACATTAAATAAAAAGGGAGTCAAGATATTTGGGACAATTAGAAAACTACAGGCATGAAAAAAATCAGTGAGAGATTTTAAAAACTGAGTGGGACAGGACAACACCTCAAGTGAACTTGATTTTCTCTGTGTGTGTTTCTCTTTCTTCAGTTTAAATGCCATAGCACTCAGTGAGCATGCTGAATATTAGCTGTCAAAATGAAGACTCGAATGCAGGCCACAAAGAGGAAACTGTCATTCCATTTTAGCAGATGAGATTAAAAATCCTTTAATGAAACAATTTCCTCGCCATAATCTCAGACCATGAGCCTCCTTTCTCCTTGTCCTTGTCATTGTTCTGATGAAAACATTTCGCTGAAGTAAGGATCAAGGAGGCAAGAAGAATCGTGTTACATCAAGTTGGATTTATATAATGTGGTTTTTAAAACTTTCAAAGGTACAGTATTAAAGGGACATCTGTTCCATGGCTCAAACTTATGCAAATTTGAATCATTTTAAAGATGTAGTTCAGGAAGTTTGCCTTTCACTTAACTCAAACATTTTGGAGCAATCAGTGTGAGACACTGGAAGGGATTAGAGGTTTAGAGACACGCGCCGTGGCATTGTTAATCTGCAGCATTTGAGGGAATCTGTCATTATCTGAGATAGGTCAGTTCTGAGGGAGGCCCATTAAACTGAATCCTAAGAATGTGACGCTCTTAGGTATCACTCCCTCGGAGTGGAGTTAAAAATGTAACTGTCTATTAAAGCTTGCAGAACTGCAAGAGCTCTCCCCACAATCTCTCTCTTTTAATTAGCATAATTTACGGCTGCAGAGTTTGTGAAATCCTGCCAGTGGAATTCCCAATCCACCTCCAGGCAGAGCTGCAACCACAAGAAAGCCAGATGTTGGAGGCAATGGAAACTTTGTAGATGCAAGAATTTCCACACTTAGGAAATGACTAACTACTGTAACAACAGATATTTCCCTTGAACAAAATTATTTTGTCATCCTAACGGGAAGGTACAGCTGTACAGCAAATGTAAAATACTAAACATCCCCATCTTGGGAATGCACGGATGAGCACAGTCACAGCAAGGTAAGAGAGAGGAATTGCGGGCTGGGGAGATGGTTCAGTGGGCTGGGGCCCTGCTGCACAGCATGCAGCCTGAGTCTTAATCCCAGTACTCAGGTAAAAGCCAGGCCTAACAGAGCACTCCTGCAGTCTCAGTGCTGGTGGTGGAGATAAGTGGATCCTGAGGGCTGGCAGTCCAGTCACATGAGCCAAAACGATCAGGGCCAGGCTCAGTAAGACACCCTGCCTCAAAACAAAAGGTAGAGTGGGACAGAAGACACACAGCATAGATATCTGCCCTCCACATGTGCACAAATTACATGTGCATACACATGCATGTACCATACACACTCATACACATATGCGTACACCATAACTTTTATATATAGATACATAACACACACACACCAGAGGTATCTCAATCTTAACTGAAATATGTGCCAGTATACATTATTCCAAGGAGGTCTTTGGGTATTAAACACCAAAAACCAAACAATTCAGGAACCCCAGCTTTGCAGACTAATTTCACCTTCATTATCCTCCTGTTCGCTGCCTCTAGTGTCTTTCCCATCCAAGCGATCAGAAGCTCGCTGCTGCTGCAAGCCCCTCACCACAATCTCTCTAGTCAAGCCACTGAGGACTTCTGCATGAAGGACTCTCACGCTGCCCCCTTGGTCTGTAGCTCAGGGCTACTTTCTGCTGCTCCTGACATTTTATACCAAAATCTCTCACCTTGATATCTCTGGAAGCCTCTGCCCTCTCTCTGAGATAGTAATCCCTTTTTGTTCCCAGTCTTCGCTCTTTATCAGAAGCAAGGTTCACTTCTAGCTCCTCTTTTGCTATAGTGTGAACCCGTAGCCCTGAACAGGTCCCCCTGTATGTACTTCCAACTCTGCAAAGTTCAGGCCTTCATTTCCGTACACTCCAATATCCACCATAGCACCTAGAACATCAATCACTCAGAGGGGATTAAATAAATGAATGAGTGGATGAATGAGCTTTGCAAGCCAGTAGCATGTCATTTCTCAGCATGCCAGTGGACTATATGTACAAGAAAGGCACCGGAAGGAAATAAATGGCGCAGCTACCAGAGTCCTCATCAAACCTCCATTCCTGTCTTGACGGGAAGCACTATAGAGCTCTGTGTAATTGGAAAGCCTAATTTGGGTCACCAGCCACTCCGCAGGGAATAATTTGTCCATAGAAAGCTCAAGGACAAATCTAAATACCAACATCACAACAGGCAGGAAATGAGCAGCAGGGCTATCACATAGCTGCACTGTGGTGCCACAGACATTCCGTTCACCTGAGCATTGGATCACAAAACGCCCTTTCCCTCACTACTACTGACCATGACCCTTATTATTATCACCGACCTTCAAAATATAGCCAGTCATGTTCTAATTTTCTCTCCCATGACTCCCCAAACCTGTCCTGGGACTGGGATGAAGCCAGACTTCTTTCCTAAACACAGGTAGATATAAACTCTTTGAGAACCCAGTGTCTAGAATAAAACTTGATACTAGAGGGTGGTAGCTAAGAATGATTGATATTCATTGTTCCAGCCTAAAGGTGTTTTTAGAGACTCCCACACAGGGTCTGGACTACAGTGCCCCCTAGGGAGGATAGTGTTGAATTGCTCCTATTAAGGATTCTCATTTATTCTAAGGGCTAACATAGATTGCCTGGCACAGCCCCAGAACTGGATTTGCTATGACTGGAGCCAGGGAGACTGCACCTCTAACAATCTCCAGGAGATACCTAGATACCTCTGCTGTTCTGAGGATCACTCTTTGCAGATCACAGCTTGTAGAACAGGGACTGGTTTATCACTAACCTCAGTACTCATCACTGTCCTCTCCAAAAGATAAATGGCAAGGAGAGTGCACCAGAATCAATCATTTACAGATGTTTTATTACAGTCCAACATGCGTCGAGGTCTTGGAAATATGTCTAAAAATATCCCAAAACTCTGTCCTTGTTTTGATTAAGGTGTGTGTGTGTGTGTGTGTGTGTGTGTGTGTGTGTGTGTGTGTAGGGTGTAGGGCAGGTCTTCCTACCTCTATTAACCCAGTCAAGAAACTCCCTCACAGACATGCCCTGTGGAGTGTTGGCTGACATCAGTATTGACTACCAGATCTCTGACAATGAAAATGAGTACCAGAAATGGGATGGTTGGGGGAGGAGGAGAAAGTTCTCTTTTGGTAAAAGTCTCTCCCCAGAGGAAGGGCTGGGCACCATTTCTGCAGAGCAGGTCCTCATTCTAGCATACAGGCTCAGCCAGCTCTGTAAACGAAAAGGGCGGCTGGGGGTTCCAGCCATGACTCTGAAATTAGAATGTTTTCTCCTTTCTGCTTGGCTTCCTGAGCGCCAGCCTAGGCCTTGGTTGACATCCTAGGATGAGGATCAGATAGCTTCCAGGAGAATCAAATCCCCATCATACAGGATCATCCTAGCATGGTTTCTTACAGCAGAAAGGGCTCACAATACAGATAAATATCACTGATAAACTCATTAGAAATGTGAATTCTCAGAGTTTTCTTCAGACCCACTCTTCTCCAGAGGGGGAGCCACTAAGCCGCTTGTGGTTTTAGAGGGTGCTCCAGGTGACGCTGGCCTTATTAAATCTAAGAAGCCCATGCCAGGTAAATGCTCGACCAACACAACATCACCCTGCATTTCCTCCCCATGTCACACGGAAACTCGGTACCAAGCATTTCTCTTGACCGGGAGACCAAAGGTAAACAGGATCAGCTCCCAGCATCTTCTGCCCTGAGCTCTGCAGCTCCTTATATGTGGAGCAATTTAAGATTATCCTTCCAAGAGCCCCAAGTGCCTTGTGGCCTGAAGTGATTACACTCCTCTGATTAAAAAGAGCTTTTATTGGCGGTTCCCTGGAGGGCTGATGCCACCAGAAGTAAATGGCCCTGCTCCCCTGTTTGAAAGGTAATTAGAAAGCCATTTGCTCTGCTGGTGAGGCACCTCTCAGACTCAGAAAGAAAGGAGTTTCTTATCTGTTGAAGGACAGAATGAATTAAGTTTGTGACAGAACACGGTAGTAGGAATCTGGACTCTCCTGTTGGGGAACTGAGGTGGAAATACTGTAGCACACACTTCAGTGCAGAGAGAGATCTTGTTTCTAGAGCCCTCATCTGGGTGTCAAGCCTTCCCTGGAAAGGGAGTGGTACAGGAGTAGATGGCTTCTTCCTTCTCACCATCTGGCCTCTTGCGTGCCTTCTCTACTCTGAGGCCTGATGAAAATAGTACCCCCAGCCTCAGTTAAACATTCTTCTGATTGTCAGCATCAGCCTCAGGAGGCCTCCCAGTGTGCTCTGCAGGCCTGCTCAACGGCCACCCCAGCAGACACTTAGAGCTACCCTCCCCCACCTAAGACCTGCCCCACCCCTATCTCGGGATATAGATGGCCCTTAGCTAGCACAGGAGGTGACCCTGGGCTCACTAAACATCCACAGTTACTGCAGCCCTTCCTTCCCTGTGCCCAAACCACCCCAGCATCTCCTAAGAGTCACAACCCATTTGAGGCTACAGATAACTCCTAGCATTCCCGGTACCATTCAGCAACAAATCGGCAACGTTTCTTTTTTAAAATCTTGGGTTTTTAGGACAGGATATGGGAAATTGCTTCCTTGCAATAGGATGTGTGTATGTGTGTGTGTGTATATATATACACAAACTTAATTAAAATAATACAAAACAAGCAACAGCTACAGTTGTGTGTGGCCTAAGTTTGTGTTCACTACGAGCCAGGAGGAAGAAGGGCTGACATACAGAATCCGAGATAAGACTACATGGGGCCACCTGGACTAGTACTTTCCCTTCTCCCATCTCTAAATCTCATGAGCATCTGTTCATACATGTGCGATCAGGCATGTGCCAGAACAGACATGTGGGGGTCAAAGGACAACCTGCAGGAGTCAGTTCTCGCCTTCTCCCATATGGGCTCTGAGAATCACTCAGGTCCTCAGGCTTAGCTGAGTCATCTCACTGGGCACATAACTGCTGCTGCAGTGACCTGTATATATCTCTTTACCAGGCCCTAAGCTGCTGGTCCCACTCCATGAAAGGGCTGTGCACTGAGGACACACCAAGGCTCCTGTCTGTGCTTTGTAGCAAGACGGTCACCAAGGACAGCAAAATACTCATTTTTAGGACAACACCTCAGACAGTTAGTTCACTCACCAGGAGGATTTTACCTACCCTGAGCCCTCTGCCCTGCGCTGAAATTAGTCACGTTCAGGACAGATGTGCTAAATCAATTCAGGAAGGCAGCTTTCCGTGGTGAGGGTTGTTAAAGAGTTATGGGGAACACCAGGAAATTCATGCAAATATTTGGGGCAATTTGTTCAGAGTATGCAAATGTCACATTATTAGTTATCATGGATTTTCATGAAAAATTAAATTAGCTGCAATAAGGAATCACACACAAGAATAAGTTAACATGGAAAGAGCTCTCATTTCTGCAACTGGAAGGCTGGAGACTGAGGTGAACTTCAGGTGACCCTCATTTGTCTATCAATATCGTTATTTATATTATTATTTTATTTTTGTTATTACTATTATTTCTGGGGGTCAAACAGCCTAGGGTTCCCAGTCTCTGGAAGACACTTGTGTGGGTGCCAAGAACTAGAAACACCGGTCTGTTTGGGGGACTAGACCAAACAGAACATTACCAAGAGGATAGGCAAACTGGCCTCTCCTTGTGGATCAGACTCTACTATTTACCAGGACAAAGTCAAACCTCTCTGGAAATCTTGAAATCTCTGTCCCTCTGTCCCAGACCGCCCAGACAGACAGGCCGGAGAGAATAGAGACTTCCTGCAGATCAGCTTGCAAGACTCTTTGTAACAGTCACATCTTCAGCCCAGTCTCTCTGGCTAAAGGCTGTGTTTGCTTCTCACTCTATCTCGGGAATACAGGAAATAGGCCCCGCTGCCTCCTGGCTACTTAAACTGTAAGCCTTCCTTGTTTGTTCAAGACTGGGAGCATGACTCTCCCAGGGCTCCCAAACCTGGGTAAACCGGCTGAAGCAGTAGCTGTACCAGTCAGTTTAGCTGTAAACTCTCACACCACTGAGTAGGCCTAAGGCCAATGGACAGTTTTGCTCATGCTTCACCCATTAATTTCTTTCCAGAAGCCCAGATATCAACCCGGACAGAGGTACAGAATGAAGGAGTTACTGTCAGCCTAGGATTCGCTCAGAAAGTTCCACAGTCCTACAAGCTCCCCATAGGAGCGTTTACCTCCTAGCCATACTGCCCCTCATATCCTGAGCTCAGTTCTCGGGGCTTCAATGGGACAGCCCTTCAGCCAGGTTAAGCTCGGTTATAGCCAGAGTTTACACCTGCCCACTGCACACTGATACTGTGGAAGCTGCAGCTTTGTGGACGTGATAGACACTTAGCGTTCTGTCTAACGGAGGTGCCTCGCGCTCTATTCTGCGAAGGGAAATCAGAGTGTACACATCATTGCCGGCTCTGCGCAGGCTCACTGTTAATGCTTGCTCTGTTCTGACTTAACCCCTCCCAGGCCCCAGAGGAGTACAAGGTTGATACCAGAAGACACTGACTATACTCAGTGTTTCAAGAAGTGCCTGAGCCCAGACATCCAGGGAAGGAGAAAAGCAGGAGGGATGAGGACAGGCATAGCAAGTCTCGGGTACTTGCTGGCCACCTGGCCAGAGTTACAGAATAAGACTGTATGTACCAGCCCCACTCTCCCCACAGGATCTTCTAGTTTGAGAGGAGATGGAAAACAGGTTTGGGCAATGTTAATCCTGTTTGCTCAGATTGCCAGCTCTCTAAAAAAGGCAGTTTTAAAGATTCCCTTCTTGTCTCTGCTCCTTGGCAGCTATGAATGACAGGCAGTAGTAACACATGCTGGGATGTGAACGGTGTACTTTTTGAACAGTCATGTTGTCTGAGAGGCCCAAGGGGTGCTGGGCAACATACTGTTACTCGAGAATCCAGGGTTGTATTTCAGCTCTATGTGAGCATCAAGTACAGAAAGACAATCGTTTTTAGAGACACATTTTTCACAAACAAAGAACTCAAAGCTGTACTGAGGCTGATAGAAAACTTGGGATCTGAATGCTATACCAATATCTTACAAGGAAAAGACGGTTGACAGGATGGAAACACTTAGCAAAACTGAAAAAGAGCTGGGGCCAGGGTTACACAACAGAGCCGACTGTCCACACATAGAAACACCTAGTTTCCTGTCCAACAGGCTATCAGAAGCACCTGACTTCTCCTTGACTGTATTCTTGTTCTATCTCAAGCTCAGCACAAAGCCCTGGAAAAAGGCATCATGTTTGACTCTTATCATTATCTCATTTCAACTACGAAGGAGCTCTAGAACAAGTCCCAATTTCAAAGCAAACATTTACCTTCCCACCACCAGTTAGTACCTTCTCGATGTCACACCTCATCTACAACCAATGTTAAACATAATTAGCTCTAAAGTATGGTGTTTTTTTTACAATTGATTCTATACACACACACACACACACACACACACAAATGGTTCTCCTATAATTTGCCTGTGTCTAATAATTCTGTAAAACAATAGAAATCCACTACTGTATCTCATAAGTCAATCTGCAAAATGAGTATTATATTAACCCTTAAGCTCTGATTTCTGTAAAGCCCATTTTATATATAAAGATTAAGAAAAAAGTCAAGAGGTTTGATTAAACACAGTCCTAAACTTTAAATATGGTCGTCGTTAAGTTGGTGAAATTTTTAGTACAGTATGGTAAAATATACTGGCCAAGACACCAATCTGTAGCTAGAAAAGGTCACCCCATCAGCTTACAGAGAGATTTGTCCCAACAGCAGCATCCCAACTGCCACTCAGACCCTGGTCCAGGAAAGACGAGGCTGTTTTAGGAAGGAGATGAGAGGAAGGCAATGTGTAGGTTATGCTGCCCTTTCAATCCTCCAGCATGAACTGTGCTTGCTGTTTATCGCATGCCACTGAAATGAGTTTCCATCTCTCCTCTACAGACGGAAGCCTGAGTTCCGGTGACAAGATCGGACATCATAGTTAACAAAAATCAAGTCTTTCAAGTCCCTCCAAACCAAAGGTGAAAACTTACCTTCCCCACGGTGTTCAATGCTCACTCGGGAGATTCTCACACAAACTGCTGCTGAGAGACTGTCTTGGAATATGCTCCATCTAGGATGGTCTTTAGCCTCAGAGCCCTGATTGCTTCCTCTTGGGATGAGGAAGGTGGTCCAGATTAGATTTTGGAGTGCCTTAGACAGTGAGTCCCAGGAATCACCCGGAAGGCTTATTGCAACAGACAGCACATTGCCCCCAGAGCCCTGATTCAGTTCTTGGAAGAGAGACATGAGCATTTGCATTCTGACAAATCCCTAGGGGACCAGGATGCTCAGGCTATTACACAGGGACTCATTTTCAGAACCACTAGGCTAAAAGCACACCAAACTCCTCTAGGAGTTCAAACACAAAAAGAAATACTTAATAATCTTAACATTTAGACCATCTGTAAATAATACCTATTTATTTATTTGGGGACGTTCCTTAGTTTTTATTAGCATGCATTAGCTATATATAATACTGGGCTTCCTCATGACATTTCATATAATTCATTTCATCATATCTACCCCATTATCCTCTCTTTTCTCCCTCTCTCACTTCCACTGATCCCTTCTTCTTCACAACCAATTCCCTTCCTAACTGCACATTTCACGTCTTTATTTATTTGCTAAATTAACTGTCTTCATTCTCAACTGCTCGCATGCTCGTGGGTAAAGGGCTATCTAAAGGGGCATGGGCAACTACCAGTGACTGCACTGGTGACGACATGTTTAAAGGGTTCTGGTTGTACGAACACATTTAATCAGTCAACTGTCAATCACTCCCCAATGCTTTTCTGAGCCCAGCTTCTGAATCCAAGGGGGAAAATTCCTCTGGGCAATGGGAAGAAATTGCCAGACACAGAGAGACAAAGTGACAGCTCTCAAAGGAGTTCCTGGCCTAAGCTTCAAACATTCTAGTACTTGCTTGCAAACACTCTTAGGCCCAGGTGGCTTCCAAGCTGCAACGCAGATGAACCTGGAAAAGGTGGTTTTAAGGAGCGGCACTCTTCAAACCGGAAGTCAAGGAGGTGCCGGAGACACTAACTGCACAAAGAGATAATCCCCCTTAGGGACAGCTCTGGGAAATAGCTAAGGCTACCCGCCTTTGAGAAAGCTGAAGGCCCGATGGCATCTTAGATTCTTGAAGCTTGCTTTTCTCTCAGGGTCACTGAGGAAACCTTTCCAAAGCATTTGCTTGGACTTAGACAACAACTATTTTAAAGGCAGGATTCTCCTCTCCAGAACCCATACACAGAAGCACTTTTTACAGGCAGCTGAGTCACCCTGAGCAGGCATAAAACCTGGAAAACCTTAGCCCTGCTGATTCTCCCATGTCTGAGGCTAAGGCAGGAGATCAAACAGGAAGGGAAAGTTCCCAGGTTTTCCACTAAAGCCTCCACTGAATTGGCCTGAATTTAGCCAAACAAAATGGAACTTCCTACAGAGTTGCAGAGCCTCTGCTCAAGGAGCCAAAATGGGAAAATGCGTGTCAAAGCACGTTCTCCACGTCCGCACTGGACACCCATTCCTGCAGCAGTGGCTCTGCAAGCTGCCCAAGCAGCTGCTCTGCGCTAACTGCACTGCCCCAGTTCATCTCTACATCCCCAGGGAGACAGGAAGGCAGGGACACAGGCGAGCTTCCTCTGCGCCTGCAGACCCACAGCTTGAACAGGCGAGTCTCTTTCCTAGCCGAAAGGAGAAGGGCCAAGGAAAGGGAATGGAAGCTGTGGGTTTTCAGGTGTACACAGCCACCTTTGAGAAAGGAGAGACCCAAACACATGTTTATAAAGATAAGGACACACAGTTTACAGATTACATTCACACGCGCGCACACACACACACACACACAATATATATATATATTTCTATAACACATATACATATTACATATATTGTATAATACACATAGATATTAGATATGTATATCAAGGATTTTATACATGTATATACAATATATATATGTATATCACAAATACAGATTTTATAAAGAATGCAGATTTTATAAATGTATGTTTTATAAACATATAAGCTTTATGTTTATAAAATATACAGATTTATATTTGTCTATAACATATTTTATTGATGTATAGATTTTATATGTAGATTTAACACATGAATTTTATATATCTGTTACATAGATTTAATGATTTTATATATCTATTACATAGATATTACCTACAATATATCTATTACATAGGTAGATTATATACATCATACATAGATTTAATGTGTCTATAACATAGAGAGCGATTTATGCATGTATGTAACAGATTTTATGTATAACATATATATTTTATATATATAACAGGTTTTGTGTATATAGAATACATACATATTACACATATATACATAACATATATACAGATTAGATAGCATATAATAAATCCCACCTAAAGACATGTGGTGCAAGATGGCCCAATTGGTAGAACCAGTGTCCCATTTCCATTAAGGCTATATTCCCTCCTTCTGCCTCACGCCATCTCCCACTGCCCGTGAGACTGTGATCATCTTGTCGTGTTGATTTCCAGGACATCTTGTGAATTACATGTACTATTCTCTACCCAAGCTCCCTGATGTCAGTTTCAGGGAGATAACAGAGAGGAGGGACTGAAGGAAACAGCAGAAGCACAAGATACAACAGGCCAGGATCAGCTGAACTCTTGTGTGAATCAAAACACTTAAGGCAGTATAACTTATTGGTATTTTGTGTGTTTATGTACATGATATATTACGCGTGTATGTTGGGGGTTGCATGTGCCTGTGTATATGTATCCTGCAGAGGCCAGAGGACAATGCCAGCTGTCCTGCTCTACTGAACCTGGAGCTAGGCTAACATCCAGCAAGCTCTAGGCGTCTTGCTGTCTGTCCCCCACCCCTGGCACTAGGGTTAAAGGGCTGCTTCATCTTGTCTAGCTTTGTACAGGGGTAGTAGGGATTTAAACTGAGATCCCTCCAGAAACTGTGCTTACCCACTGAGCTACCTCTCCAATATATTTTAAGAGAAAAAAAAAAACACTTGAAATTCACTGTGCATACAGAACTAGAAGTTTAAAGGCGACTATTTTAGACCTTCTCCTGCCACAGATATGATTCCCAGAGTCTTCAAGGCCTAGATTATCTTTGACAAATTCTGGCAATTAAGGTGTTAAATGTTTAAAAGTTTTAAATAATGAACACATAATGGAGACATGGAAAATCAGAGACTGAACTCAATTACAGTGTGTTGGTAACAAGGAATGAAAGGTACTAATTCATCTGGGGAGGTCCACAGATTCATCTACAAATGACAGATATGTATATAAACATTATCTGAAGGGCAGACTACATACAGGGGCTCCAATTTTGTTTTAAATGAGCTGACATTTCAGCCCCATATGAACAGTTCAGAGATATCATTAAGTGCCAGGGACTTTCAAGGGAAGAACAACTCGCAGTGAATCTTCTAGCATGAGAATTTTATTCCCTTAGGAGATCCATAATCCAAGGACAAATGATGAAATACAGTCTGTATGTGGAAATACCCTGGGGTAACTATGAGCCTCATGTTACAAAGGAGGAGGCAATAAAAAGGAATTCGATTAAATTTAGAGTCTCCTTTAAATGTTTCCTGTATGCGAGAGTATCAATCATGAATTCTTTCTCCACCAAAGGGAACTGTGGAGATGGATCACTTAGTGAAATGTTTTCTGTACAAGCATG
>PVIU01006300.1:74701-103623 GCA_004026605.1 Ondatra zibethicus | reverse complement strand
TTCTATTGTATTTAGAAGGCCAATAGGGTTTTATAATTACAATGTAAGGTAGTAAAACATGGGGTGTAGCTTAGCTGATAGAGTGCCTAGGGTGTTAAGGTTCTGTCCCCAGTACAACATAAACCAGATGTGGGCATGGTGTCATGTGCCTACAATCTCAGCATTTGAGATGTGGATGTGGGAGGCTCAGCTCTAGGAATGCCTGGGATAGGTAAGACCCTGTCACAGGGATTGGTGTTGGAGCCAAGAAAATAAGAAAACAAAGAACAAATTCTCAATATTTGCTTAATTTTAAAATTTATAAATTAATTTAAATGAATACCAAATAATGTAAAAGTATATAGTTATATATACTTTTTCAAAAATAGACATCATTTTCAGTAAAACATGTATTTGTCTTCTTAAGTAAAATGCTGAGCAGAAGTGGCACGCTAACCAGAGCAGGCGACCAATGTTCAATTTTATTTCAGAGGTGTAAAGAATGTGTTATGTTTGATTACTTCTGCTTCTCATAAAAACAGTCTGAAAAATGAAGAAAATAATTTACAAATTTAGTAGTTGAACCTGAGTTCAAACTCAGGAAATCTTATTTCACAGACATTTCCTTAAGGTAGGATTTTAATTTTGTAGCATTTATTTATTTATATGGTTTTTTGTTTATTTATTTCAATGCTGCCTAGTTTGAGTTATTTATGCTTATTGTTTAGTAAGATTTCCTCAGACGTGGTTTGCAACTCATTCCTCAAACTTTGTAGATTTCCTCTTCATTCTATCAAATGATTGTTTTGAAATACAGAAATTCTAGAGTTTAGTGTGATCCCATGTGCTTATTTTTGCTGCTATTGTCTGTGCTTTGGGCATCATATCTAGAAAAACAAATCATCATCCAGGCTAAAATCAAGATGAATTTTCCCATGCTTTCTTCTGGAATTTTAAATTTCAGGTCTTATACTGAAGTTTTTATCCATTATAAGCTAAGTCTTTAATAAAGTATAAGGTAAAGTATAGTTTCAATAAGATAATAATAAAAATAACATAAAATATATGAATTGTAATGCTAATTAAAAGATCTAAATATGTATAATATATTTGATATATAATATATAATAATATATTTGATATATATATATGTATATATATATCAGTTATGTTCCTCTAAAGACCCCAAAGAAAACAAATTGTTTTACTGGGTCATGGGGTATTACAGTGACAGAAATGACCATGTGATTTGGAAGCACTACTGTGATTTGAATTTGGGGCTGGAAGACCAGTCACTGCTCAGAGCTCAGTGGATTATCATTATTATTATTATTATTATTACCTGTGTTGTATCAGCTGTAACATCTCCTCTTTCATATCTGAATTATACATCAGAATTCCAGATAATCATAAAAAAATACAGCCATATCACATGCAAAAGAAAATGGACAGAACTTGAAATCATTGTGTTTTGTGAAATAAGCCCCAGCTGGGAAACCAAGAACTTCATGCTTTACTCATATATGGAATTTGAGGACAGCAGACAGCGATAACAGCAAAGTAGAAAAACAACTATTAGGGAAAAAAAGAACAAATTCAAGGGGTCTAGAAAACAGGACAGAGAAGAATAGAAAGGGGATATAGTCAAAGCACTTTTACTTCATATGTGAATATATCACAATGGAACCTGCCCAATCAATATATAGTAATAAGATATAAAACAAGATAGGAAGAAAAACAGCCACATACAAACACTTAGGATAATTGGTCAATATCTGGGGCATGCTTGTCCCATTCAAAGTAACACACTTTAATCATCACACCTACTTATTGGAGATGATACATGAAATTGAAGCAATAATACTGTGTTTGTTTCTCTCAGGCTATTTTGTCTACTCACTAAGCATTGCTCATACCCCTTGTCCAGAGATAGGATATTATCATAACAACCCACACAAACTAAATTTTGAAGTGGCTCTGATATATGCATTGAATTAAATTTGACTATTCTAGGCCTTTGTCAAGACTCTTTTCTGAGTGAAATAAATTGTGTTGAATTCTGTGTGTCAGGTCAATGTTAACAAGGTCATTTTCTTTTTATTTCCTTCATGTTTTCCACTGAAAACAAAATCAAATTTCTAGTAGTTACATTTTTTTCTAATACCTTTCAGAGGCTATGCTAATATAAATTAACTTGGCAACAATGTATTTATTACATATGATGTTCTAGGCACTACTATAGCATGGAATAAAAATAGACATGATCTCCAAGCTCCTGAAGTTAAAGTGTAGCAAAGAGAAACACAAGGAATGCAAACTGCCGCAAAGGGTGTACTGTGAAGTGGTAGAAAACACAGTGGGTCTATTTAGATAGAAATAATGTTGTCTTCTTAAAAGAATCTTACATTCCATTTGAGGTTAAAGAGAATCAATAATAGTTTAATAGTAGTATTAAAAATAAATGAAACATTAGAGACTATGAATAATTTTTTCATAAATATTGTGAATAGTTAGTATATTAGAACTTATTAAATATGTAAAAATATTTGTAGAAAATATTCATTGTCCCCATAATTTTGTACAGTGAATACTTCAAGAAAAGCAAGAGATGTAAGCTCTTATTATTTTTGTGGATGCTGTCCTTTCCTTCCACCTAGATCCAAAAATCACCATAGTATTTATTACTCAAGCAGTGAGAATACTTAAATGTTTCTAATTTTATTCCTCTCCATAGATTGAACAATAATTCCCTGGAGATGCATAATGTGTAAGGGTAAGAATGAGATTACCTTTCTTCATCCTCCTATTTCTCCTGCTTCTTTTCCTCCTCCATCATCATCCTACTTCCCATATTTATTTTCCATCTCCTTTTTATTGAGTTGTGGCTGAGCATTGCATACAAATAGCCATCTCCTAATGGCCTGACCAATATTTGTAAGTCCCCACATATCACTCTCTTAGGTCAATATATATTTGGAGACATATGCAAACATACTTGCATCATAAGTAGACCAACAGTAAGAGAAGGGAAACAAAACAGCAGAGCTTTGACTGCTCAATTAGAGATCTCAAGGAACACCACTCTATTCTTTCCAGAAATTAAAAAGTTGAAATGCTATGCAATTTTCTTAGATGTTTTATGGGATTCATCAACGAATCCTTCAGCTGCGAGGATTCTCTTTGTTGGGAGCCTTTCTTATTGCCAACTGACTCTTGATTTCCTGATCTGCTCAGCTTTCCCACATCTTTTTGTTTCCGTCTTAGGTTGCCATTTTTAGGGATTTCTACATTTCTTCTAGGGTAACTGAGGAAATGATTTGCTGGTGTTCATAGTAATTTTGGCATACTTTGCTACTGTTTATTTAGTTGTGATATCTCATTTTTCATTACTGATTTTGAGTGTTGGCTTTAGTTCCTCTTTGTTGATCTAGCTAGTTTTTTTACTTTCACTTATCTTTACAAATAAACATCAAGAGTCTTAGCTGGGGTCATCCTTGTGCATTCCTGGGAAGTTCCCTAGTGCCTGGTTTCTCACTAACCCCATAATGGCTTCCTCTATCAAGGTATCTCTTCCCTTGTTCTCCCTCTCTGTCCTTCACCCAACTCGACCTTCCCCATCCCTATCTGCCCTTCCCCTGTAATCAGATTGATGGCTACCTTAATTGTCATCGTAGGACTTTCATCCGGTAACTGATGGAAGCAGATGCAGAGATCCACAGCTAAGCATTGGGCCAAACTCCTGGAGTCCAGTTATACAGTCATATAGAATGAGCAAAGGGGCCAAGACCATGACAGGGAAACCCACAGAAACAGCTGACCCAAGCAAGTAGAAGCTCACTGACTCTGGACTGACAACTGGGGAACCTGCATAAGACTGAACTAGGCCCTCTGAATGTGGGTGACAGTTGTGTGGTTTAGGCAGTTTGTGGGGCCACTGGCAGTAGAACCAGTATTTATCCCTAATGTATGAACTGGCTCTTTGGAACCCATTCCCTATGGAGGGATAGAAACCTTGGTCAACCTAGGTACAGTGGGAAGGTCCTTGATCCTGCCACAAGTGATGTGACACACTTGTTTGACTCCCTATGGGAGGCCTCACCCTCTCTGAGGAGTGGGTGGGGGGGGGTGCGGAGAAGGTGGGGAGAGGACAGATAGGAGGGAGAGGGAACTGGGATTGGTGTATAAAACAAGATTGTTTTAAAAATAACTAAAAAGTAAAAAATGCAAATAAACATCAAATTCATTGACTTTTTAAAACTTGTTTTCTTATCTTGTTTGATTAACTTATTTCTCATTTTCCTTCCCTCTGGTTATTTGCTCTTCTTTTTCAAGTCCATTATAGTGCAAAACTAAGTTGTTTATTTGGGAGCTTTCTTCTTTTATGAGGTGGCTATTTGTTACCCTTTCATAAGCATCAGTATATTGTAAAAAAAAACAGATAATGCATAATTTGGGAACAAATATTTGCAAAATATACATACAATTAAGAGCTAATAATCAAAATATGTGTGGAATTCAACTCAGCAATAAGAAAACAATTCAGAAGAAAAGGCAAAATATCTGAACAGTTCCTCAAAAGAGATCTGGATGGTTGGCACATGAAAATGCATTCAGCACTCCTGACCATTGATGAAAATCACAATGAAAATGCGTCTTTTCTGTGAGAGTGACTATTTTTAAAAATTCAATAGGTAGCAAATGCCGACAGAGATGGGGACTGGGCAGTACTGCTGGTGGGAATGAAAATCTGTACAACTGTGCTGTAAAATCATCTGGAGATTCCCGAAAGACTAAAAGGACAGTTGTTTGGATGCAACAGTTTATGGACAGAAATTGTAACAGGTGCATGCAAAGCAGATCTGGACTCTGTGTTCATCTCAACAACATTCCCAGTGACTAAGACTGTGGAAACAACCAAATGCCTATTAACAGATCAATGAATAAAATAAATGTAGCATACATTCACTTTGGAATACGATTCCATCTTTGTCAAAAAAGAAATCTTGTCATTCATGACATCATGTATAAACCTGAGAACATTGTAGCAAACTACAAGAATCCAGTTGCCAAAGACAAATGCTGTTATATCTTATACATGAACTAAATACAAATCTAAAATCTTTTGTTTCATACAAGTAGAGAGGAGAAAGGTGTCACTCAAGGAAAAAGTGTATAACTGAGTCTTGATTACTTATTTGCCTGTTTCCTCTTCATCTTTATCCCTTAAATTATCATTGTGGTTACTAAAGCTTAAGTCATCAATACTACATGTGGATCTGTGGATCAAACAGGTTTCATGAAGTATTCAAAGTACTTCCATCCACAATGGCATTGAGATACAGCTGCCAAAAAAAAATTGAATAGACTCCATTCATCCTATTGAACAAAAATTCATGTGACCTTTCACTACTTTGAGAGAGAGAGTCCTGATAAATAGTTGCTGACTCTTACATCATCCCAGGATGTTCACAAAGAGAATAAATATAGTCATTGGAAGAAATAGCTAAATATAAGCATTGTGAGTCATATCCGGCTACTCTGGATACTGCTAACCCCTGGAAAAACAGGTGAGCCCTAGAACTAGGGAGCAGTTCTGCCACACATCAAGTGTGACATGATAATCATAATGTCAACTGACTGCCACATCAAGTATGAAGGACAACACACAGCAAAATATTTTGCCTTAAGAACAATAATGTAAGTCCAATGTAAGGGCACCTACCATCATTGTTTCCTCCATTCTATGAAATATATTAAAATTTTGCATTTGGAAGACTACTGATAGATACTTTTATTGTTAAAGATGAAAAATGCCAGGATATTTAAAGGCAAAACATTTTTACACAATGCATGTGCACAAACATTTTTCATTTTAGATAAAATTAGAAATCATCTAAAACAGATATATTTCAGTGTGTCTCTTCTAATGAAATAGACATGAATCCACACACAACGAATATTATCAAAGCATGAAACTGGCTGGGAGGTAGTGGTGCATGCCTTTAATCCTAGCACTCAGGAGGCAGAGGCAGGCAAATCTTTGTGAGTTCGAGGCCAGCCTAGTCTACAAGTGCTTTCCAGGACAGGCTCCAAAACTACAGAAAAACCCTGCCTCAAAAAAACAAACAAACAAACAAACATGAAACCGCTTCTTCAGTTATTGAATTCTCTTTCTACAATAAGGTAAGATTCTTGGTAGTTTCGCACACCTCATAAATGCCTAGTGGCTTACCTTACAAAAATTCTTGCTTTCTTCCTTATTTTATATGCTAATTATTACTCTCATTTTAGGAGTAAGGAAACAGAGACACATAGATATTACATAATAAACTGTCAATTTGAGTCCTCAAAATACTGATTTCAGAGATGGATATTTTTATCTATTCTGTGAGTCTATATTGTAATTGTAACAAAATAGAAGTATAACATAATTCTGTGGGTGAGAATGACTTGAAAACATCTATCTTCCAGGAGAACTCTTAAGTATGAAGCCATTCTAACAACTAGGGTAGGAAAAAGACAAACTAAATTGGAAATAGTGTATCAATTTCTTTTCTAGCTGCTGCCACATGACTTATTGACCTCACCTAGTTTTGTGTCCTCGACTTCTGTCCCATTGTGCCCTTCCTTTAGCACTTCACACAGGACATTGGGCTTGATTTGTTTATAAGTTTCACCTCCCCATTAGACAGTAAGTTCTAGACCCCAAATGGAATCTCTTTTGTGAGCAAACGCCCTACACTTAGTTCCATAAGTGCTATAAAAATTTATACCTAAACAGACTCACATTAAAATCACTTTTATAGGCTGTGTATAAAATTCTTAAACCTCAACAAAAGACATTTTCAAGCAGCTATATTTTTATTTTGCTTCAGTTAATCCCTAATGGTAAACTTAATAAAATCTGTTTATAAAATGTTGACTTGGTTTAGTTATATAGACTTTCTCTACTTTCAAATATGAGTTGGATACACTGCAACTATTAAGTTCAGTATTTTTATTATACCATCCAATTCATAATAAAAATATTACCTTGCTCAAAATCCTTGGCAATGCAGAAAGCAACTTCTCTTTAGTGCTGATAGTCCTACTTACTTTCTTCTCTGTGTTCGATTGCTAAAAGTAACCAAGTTAGGAGTATGTTGTAGTACATCACAGTCTCAGTAAATATATTACAGCATTCCTTTCAGCATTATTGTGTGACTAGTCAGGATCAAACCCAGTGGTCATCTCTATATCTGTTTCTAATGCCTTCGTTAAATAATTATGTCCACTCCTCTATTATTTTGGTTCACATTTGTGGAAGACACATATAAGAGCAACTAAGTTTCATCTTAATGTTATAGGTGTCATAAACAATGGAGGGTAAGAAGAAAGGCATTTCAGCTGTAGTAAATCACTTATAAAATGGTTAAGAAAAATGACAGACACCTAAGAAAGAGTAGAGTCATTCCCACCAAAGCAGGGCATTAGGATCTTGGTCTTAATACACAGGGAAGACTTTTGTCATTTGGAGACAATGGTTTTTCATTTGGTTTTGTTTGGTTTTTGGAGACAGGGTTTCTCAGTAGCTATGGAGCCAGAGGCAATGGCATTTATAATCTTACTTCATTCCTCTAACAATATTTCCAGCTGAAATCTGTAGAATACACTATAAGGGGAAGCATGAATTTGGCTCAGAAAATTAATAATGCACCATTTCTATTTATTTCTACCTAGTTGCTCTTGCCTCACAGATATACACTTAAAATGGTACTTACCATCATGTAAAAAATTAAAGTCAGTGTGAAACATGAAGACCCCAACATAATTTGAACACAGCAGTCCATAAATTTCTCAAAAGGGACACACAATTCATAACAATAGAGAAGCTTGGCACAGTATATTCTGGAACTATGCAGACAGACAAGGTTATAAGCAACAGTTAGAAAGTCTAATTTTGATGAATTTGATGTAAAGTGCAATGAATCTTATGGTGACTTGTTAGTGTGAGTATATAATTCAGGAAAACAGAAAACTCGGGATGAGGCTCATTTAGGAATATTTTCTACATAAATTATATATAGAAATTCATATTAAAAACTGAAGATGGTCTTGGGTTCAGGAACAATGTTAGGGCCAGGATCATAGACTGTAGACTTATAAAATACAAGACAAAGTAAACAAATTGGAAAAAAAAAGACATTAAAATTTAGGGGCCCAAAGGCAGGAAATTTTGAAATTGAAAATTCCATAATAGATACCACAGTACCAAAGGAACAATAGTAGCGTGACCTGAAACAAAATCATATGATGACTGAAACATTTTTACTGCCTTTGGTAAGAAAATCATTGATATCTTGACAATAACAGAAATCATACATCATTAGCTTAAAAGGTAAATAAAGACAAATGTGAAGCAGACTATCTATCTTCCCAGAAAATTTTCATTAAGGGGAAAAGCAGCACTGAGTTCCATGGCTAGTAAGAAATACAGTAGCAGGAAGTTTGCTCTAAGAAAATGGAATACTCTATATTTCTGTGGAATTCTTTTCCAGAGATGTCAAGATGAGTTCTTTCTCCCCTTAATCAGTCTCAGAAAGCACTCTCCCCTCTACCTCATTCCCTGCACACACACACACACACACAGAGAGAGAGAGAGAGAGAGAGAGAGAGGGAGGGAGGGAGAGAGAGAGAGAGAGAGAGAGAGAGAGAGAGAGAGAGAGAGAGAGAGAGAGAACGATGAAAGACAGGAGATGATGTCACTGTTGGGAGCCAGACACATCCAAGCCTTTCCCGGAGCCCTAATGAAAGGACCAAAGGGACCTAGTTCTATGTCATTGCCCAAGAGTAGACTTGGCTAGGTCCAATCTGAGGCTAGTGGCTAGGGGCTTGAAGTAGTTAAGAAATAGTTTGGTTCCTGGGACCTTGGCTTTTCCACTTGAAGAGGGTGGAGTGCCAAAGCTGCTGTCTACTTGGTCTCTGACAACCTTGAAATTTCCTTTCTTCTTTATCTTCTCTTACTTACAACCCTGCAACTGAAAGATTGTTGGCTTCCAGGTCAGTATAGCATTTTAAATAATGAAAAAAAGAGAGAAAAAAAGAAAATAATCAAGGGAAAGGAGACTATCAATTCAAGAGTTGGGGGACTTGTAAAGGGTTGGAGAGAGAAAGGTAAAAGACAAGTGATAAAATTATATTAATTAAAAATGTATTAAAAATAGAAAAATATTATTGGCCTCAAAGAAAGAATAGATTAAAAATCCTGCAATATGCAATCTGAAATAATTATACTTTAAAGGTAAAGACAAAGAAAAGTGGGGAAAGTGTGTATGTTTTAAAAAGAAAAATAGGAAAATACAGGTAAATTGCAGGTTATATGTCATTACATTAGGTAAACAAACAAGAGTAATGTTAAATTAAGTATGTCTATTTCATCATAAATCATAAATGGTTATAAAACTAGTTAATATTTTAAATGCTTCAATAAAAATGTTACAGTCTTTAATATTAGTACAATCGGCAAGTTAGATCATAGGCTTGCTAGAAAATAAATGTCAGCAACTCGGAGGACTGGGAATATAATATAATAATTGAATGAGGAGGATCAGAAGTCTTAGATATTAACTTTTAGAGTAATGCAATTTAATAGAATTCTCTGATGGAAAGGTTCTGTTAACAGAGATGCTCAATGTGATATTTACATATATAACAAGTTGGCCATCTACAAGCCAAGGGAAGTCCCTCAGTAGAAGCTAAATAGGCTTGAACATTGATTGTAGACTTCTGTCCTCACAACTCCGAAAAAACAAATGTCTGCTGGGTTTTCACAAATTAGTAAAAGAAGAATGAATGAATGAATGAATGAATGAAATTTAAAATTTTGTTGTTTTATGATTTTGAGCCATGGTCTCACACTATAGCTTTAGATGGCCTAGAACTGATTAGATAGACCAGGATGGCCTCAAACATGGTAATACTCATAGCTTAGTACCCTTTAACACTGTTTCAGTATATTCAACTCACAATTTTTACTGAGTGTAGACCTCTGCAGTTGGAATATATCAATGAACAAGATAGCAAAATCTAGGGGAAGAAATTCCAAAGCCTCTATCCTCAAAGCATCTGAAGTGTTGTAAGAATGAGAATGAAACAAGTAAGAGGTGCATTGAACGGTATGTACAAGGTGAGTGCCAGGAATTAGAAAAAGAAACTCTAGCAACGTGTTATGGTTAGTATGGAAACAACCACACAGGTTTGGGTGTTTGAACGCTTGGTCTCCACTGATGGCGCTGTTTTAGGGGTTTAAGAATCTTTAGGGACTGAAATATAGATGGAGGAAGTGGGCACAGAAGCGCAGGAGTTCAGAGTTATTGCTTAACCCTTCTGCTGCTGCACTCCTCCTTGGCCTCCTGACAGCTGATGCTGTATTACCAGACTTGCCATACAGCAATTGCTCTTGCCGTCATTCTTCCCCTTCCACGAGCTGGGGGAAATTCTGCTTCTTTAAGTAGTTCCTTTCAGATAGTCTATTAAAGTAATGAGAAAAGAAATTAATTTACCTAGGGAGAAAAAATTACTTTGAAGGGGAGAGGTGAGGCTGGCCACAGGCTTATGTGGACTCACCAAGATGAACTTCTTTAAGAGAGGGCCACCTTAACAAAGACAATGTGGATATGTGACTGAATTTGTTTTTTTCCCCCAGGGAAATATGCTCTAGCAGAAGCATGTATGAAATGAGGAAAATACCCAGTAGAACTCAAGAAGGAGGAAGAGGCACCATAGCGGTGAAATAGAATTACACTCAAAAAGATTTTAAGGACTTACAATCTTCCTTAGAAGCACTAGGTATTTTGAAAAGCATGTTTAACCAACTTAAAGAAAAACTGCATATCTATAACTATTTTATTATTTATGTGTATGTATCTTTATGGCTGTGTGCACATGGGTGCCCATGAAGGCCAGAAGACGGTACTAGATCCCCTGAAGCTTAAATTACATGCAGTTTTGAGCTGCCCAAGTTGGAGCTGAGAACCAACAAAATCAATAAGCATTCTTAACCATTAAGCCATCTCTCAAGCCCGTATAACTATAATTTAAATCAAGGAAATTTCTCCTGAAGCTATACTTTATAATGTATATACACATGTATATTATATATGTTATATTTTATATATTAAGTGAATCAAAACAAAAATTTCCAAGAAAAATTAGGGCACCTTTGTAAATTTCAAAAATAGCAAATAATATTTGTTTTTATCATTTGCTTAGCATAATTTTGTCTGTATCTTTATCAATTTAGATTGTTTACCTTAGAAATAGTAAATACTTATCAATTGAACTTTTTGTTTGTTTTTGAGACAAGATTTCTTTGTGAAGCTTTGGAGCCTGTCCTGAAATTCACTCTGTAGAGGAGGCCTCAAACTCACAGAGATCCGCCAGCCTTTGCCTCCCGAGTGCTGGGATTAAAGGCATGTACCACCACCATCTGGATTATCAGTTGTATTTTTATTAGCTTCTTGAAGTTTCTGTGTATTCAACTTTATTCTTCAGATACTAGCACAGGATGTGGGTCATAACAATGGAGTGATTTTGAAAGTATCTTTACATGTACACACACATATACCACTCAGATTGTTCTTTAAACATTATTTTAACCACTAAGATTAAACACAGTGTTTTATCTAAGATCATCATATGCAAAACGTTTAGGTTCAGTAGATAGTAGTATCAAAGTATGACAAAGTGTGATTTGATTGACCATCCATTTCATTATGATGGGCTTCCTGGAGTCTTAAATAATATAAAATCCCTGTGGAGTGGGGTCATGATCTCTTCTCACATAAAATGAGTTCTGAAATACTTGTTCTTTGATGAAAACAATGCTTACAATTTATTCAATGCACCACTCCCAAAGAAAACATACTTCCATGCTTCTCTGTAGCTTTCATCAAGAATTATCAGTTAACTTATTTCAAACACTTTCCTTTTTAATATAGGCAATTACTAGACTGTCTTGTAAAAATAATATTTGCAATAAACAAATAAACACACACACATTTCCTTAGAGAAACATGATTTCTACCAATGCTAGTTGGTACCATTTTGCCTCTTTGGATTGAATTAATATGAACGTTAAAATTGGTTAGTATAATCAAATTTAAGCCCTTTTAAAACATGGTTTTCAGTGACTATGAGCATCAGTGTTTTAGGAATTTAACCAAGGCATGATTTTTCAGAGGTCCTAACATATTTATTCTTACCTCCAATGTCTAATTATAAATTACTAAAATTTAACTGACAAACTACAAACCTTGTTCTATATATTGCTAGAAGGATGAAAGAGGAACTTACAGTATTAGTTCCCCACAAGAGTTCTAACACATTGCCTTTTCAAAATGCTCCGACCTTTAGAGCATAGAGTCAGTTCACATCTTGTGATGACTGTGTACATTTCTCAATTTCCCTTTAATGAACTGTTATAATGACCTAAATTTATCTAAATTGAAGTGGGTGTGAACAAAAGATAAACCTGTAATATTTTGAAAAGACTTTTTCTTTAAAATAATTTTTAGAACATTTCAGTTGGTTTTATATACAAAAAAAAAAACATTTCATTTGTTTTTTTGGGTTTTTTTTTTTTTTTTGGTTTTTTGAGACAGGGTTTCTCTGTGGCTTTGGAGCCTGTCCTGGAACTAGCTCTGTAGACCAGGCTGGTCTCTAACTCACAGAGATCCGCCTGCCTCTGCCTCCCGAGTGCTGGGATTAAAGGTGTGCGCCACCACCGCTCGGCTCATTTGGTTTTATATACAATAAAATATATGTTATCCAAGTGACTGAATTTATTCTCTAAGTGGATTAAAACACAGCTAAGATTTTAACATGATATTTTGGTGCTTTTAACCTGAAATATAAGCCTTGAAACTGGTTTTCAATTTCTAACTTTTATTTGATCCAAACTTATAAATGAGATACTATTCATTATTCCTACATAATAATACATTTGGCATTTTTTGGACTGGTAAAGATTATTAACTGGAAAAGAAAATAGATTACACACAAAGATCTGAGTTGCTGATCAATAGCCTATTCTGCATAATTAATTAATACTTGTTGCAATTTTTGCACACATTATCATTCATCTCAGTATTATCCGTCTCTTGAGATATCAAATAAGCATAACCCAGAAGGCAGTATGGTCAATCTTCATGTCAGCCTCAAAGATAAAATATGTGTATAGAACCTAACCTTGCTCCTAATGATCTGATCCCCATCTCTTGTCATTGATTTCTCTGTGCAGCATCTTCTCTGGGATGACAGAAGAATGCACTTCAGAAGGTAGAGGAGCACTACTGTATTACATACAGCATCACTGCTGAAATAAGGATCCTAGCCCTGCAGCAAAGCACGGGTGCAGCTCTTGAGATTCCCCCAAGTATCTCACAGAATCCGTGCCCAAATCCTGACTCACAACAGTGTGGATTAATTTCTGTAGACTGAAGTCACTGAATTTTGAAAAATTTTGTTACACAGCAAAAACAATTAATCTATGGGACATAGTGATTTGTCTTAAGTGCTGATATTGTCAAACACTGATTAATAAATCAGCTCTTGTTTTTTTAAAGCACTGTTTGTTGAATTTTCACTCAATATTTTTTTAGCATGCAACATCCTTTCTACTGGGAACAAAGAGATCCCTTTGATTTTCAACTTGCTTTTGAATTTTCAGTTCTTAAGCTTATTGTTCACACTTCTCTGTTGAAATCTTGTTTGCATAAAGTTCCTGTTATGCAAGTTTCTCAGCTTCTTAAGAACCTGCCACCATTTCTTTTTAGCTCTCTGAGTTTCTCTATGGTTGGTGTGGCACTCTGTCTTGGTTTTGAGTCTATAAGGGGTCTTTTATTTTTTCACCTTAACTGTAAAAAAAATTCCTTTCTATTTTGTACATACACACGTGTGTATGTGTGTGTTCATCCCTAGTGCCTACCTAATGTAGCCATCTGTAACAGAACAGAAACATAACAGATACAGTTGAAAGGCTAAGTGCCCCATAGCACTGGGCACTCAAGGTAGCATCATATATTGAACTCTTATTTTGTGTTTAATACTATTGCAAGCACCATATGTTTATGAACTCATTTCTATTCCATAATAGTCATCTGAGAGTTCTACTGTTTGAGTCCAATTTTACATATGAAAAAATTGAGCCATAGAGAGATGAAATAACCTGAAAGACCAGGTACTGAGCTACCTTTTAATAACACAATATAAAAATTATAGTCATATCCCCTCTATCCAGTATGGCTTTTACCCTCTATAAACTACATCTTTCTTTCTTTAATCTTCTACTTTATGATTTTTTTAGTGTAGAAAATAAAGCAACCAGCTACAAAATTAAAAAATGGTGCTTTCTAATGTAGAAACTCACATCTAGTCAGAGTACACAGAAAAAAATGTCTTTGAATTGCCAGCCATAAATGGAACATCTATGTCACACTCTTCCTCCAAAGCCTAAGGTAACAGTGCAGCAAGATTTCAGAGAGCCAGAGATCAGGAGGACTTGGACAAAACAGTGTCTTCTGGACATAATAGGACCCCTACACTCAAGATCCTATGACAGCCATGGTTGAAGACTTGCAGAAGAACAAGCCAGCCAACACTCTAGCATGGAATGGGGGATGTAAGAAACCACATATCCTCACCCTTGCTCCCCTGGATCATATCTGATCTTTGTAATGTGCATATTCCTTGTCCAAAGAGCTTAATACATTACCACCTTCCTTTTCGGAAGCCTATCTGGATTAACTTACTTAAAGTAATTTAAATTTAAAGCTATCAGCTCCTCAACTGAAATTTTATTCAATTTGTCTATGTAACATCTGTGTTTCTCATTTACTAAAATTTAAGATATTTGAACATAAGCACTTTTTTATTTTTGCTTACTCCTTTAAATGTGTGGATATTTAAATAGACAAAATCTCCTGAGTAAATTGGGAGCCTGGGGTGGGAGGAGAATGGAGGGAAGAATGGGTGGGGGGAGGAGAACATGAGGGAACAAGATAGTCAGTCAAGATGGGGGAAGGACAGAGAGGGAGAGCAAGGAAAGAGATATCTTGATTGAGGAAGCCATTATGGGGCCAGCGAGAAACCTGGCACTAAGGGAACCCTAGGAAATCCACTAGGATGACTCCAGCTAAGACGCCAAGCAATAGTGGAGAGGATGCCTGAACTGACCTTCTGTATTCAGACTGATGATTGCCTTAATTGTCACCTGGAACCTTCATCCAGCAACTGATGGAAGCAGATGCAGAGATCCACAGCTAAGCACTGGGCATAGCTCCCAGAGTCCAGTCAAAGAAAGGGAAGAGCGATAATATAAGCAAAGGGGTCAAGATCATGATGGTAATACTCACAAAAACAGCTGACCTGAGCTAGTGGGAGCTCACTGACTTCGGACTGACAGCAAGGGACCTGGCACAGGACCAAAATAGGCCCTCTAGATGCAGGTGACAGTTGTGAGGCTTGGGTATTCTGTGGGGCCACTGGCAGTGGGACCAGGATTTATCCCTGGTGCACAAACTGGCTTTTTGGAGTCCCTTCTCTATAGAGGAATTCCTTGCTTAGCCTAGAAACAGGGGTGAGAGCCTTGGTACTGCCTCAAAGTGACTTGACAGACTTTGTTGACTCCCAGTGGGAAGCTTTACCCTCTGAGGAATGCATGGAGGTGGGGTGGGGTAGGAGGAAGGTAGTGAAGCAGGAGGAGGGGAGGGAGTGGGAACTAGGATTGGTATGTAAAATGAGGAAAGATTACTTTAAAAAATAAATAAAACATTAAAAAACAAGTTACTTTGTATTTATATTCTTTTTGAAACCTCTCATTGGGTAAACATGTCAATGTTGCTTAAAATATGACACTCTGCTACCCTAAAAATTTACTGACCTCCCAAAAGAAAAATATCACTATACTCTTAAGAAATAAACAACCTTAAAATAGCAAGCAAGTTTTCTTGGAGGAACATTGCCACTTTACTAAACTATCCTAACCCTCAAGTACATTCTAAATATATGTCCTTATACTCACTGATGAGTGTAATACTCACCCCACATCAAGGAAACTTTTCTTTGCAACAGAAAAAGAACATTGCAGAAAACAGCAACCTGTCAAAACACAAATTTATGAAGCCAGTATCAGTGGATGCAACTGTAGGACCCTAGCCACAAGAAGCTCATAGAGGCCTGAGTCTCAATAGTTTACCCTAAGGCAATTCCTGGTTCCAAGAAAGACCACAAACTGAGACTACCCAGGCACTAACCAGAAACAGACCATCCAAAGGAAATTCCTAACATTCCAACCATTGTAGATAGGATCACCTGCCTGCACATGCTCCTCACTTCTTACCAGGACACCCCTAGAGAGATGTCAGCCAATCAAGGCTCCTAGATCTTAGAAACCACTTACCCACACCTTTACTACTATAAAAATCCAACCCTAACTGAGCTTGGGGCTCTCTGATCACTCCAATAAGTTGTACACATGGAGAGTCTGAGTGTGCAAACTTGTTTAAGAATAAAGGCTCTTTTCTTTTACACTAGGACATGGTCTCCTAGTTGCTTTGGGGGGGACTCAGCGATCTGGGCATTACAGCACCCACAAAACCACTCCTGCACCTAAGACTCAATGAACATTGTGGAAGATATAGAAATAGATCAGAGTCATTGACAAAGATCACATTCCCAAAAGAAAGTTTATAGACCTCATCATGTGATCCTGTGTCAAAATGAAGTCTGGAAAAGCTGGGTACAGCTCAGCTATCCTCCGTCATTTAAACAATTTTATTTCTTCCTCTTTTCAAAAGATTTCATCTTTCTGAAAATGTTGAAGTGATTTTTGGTTGGTTTTAGAAACATTGAATGTCCACCCGTTGTGAAGCAACTATAAGAACCTAGACTGGTGGGAAGGTTAACTAAAGCCCTCTTAGATTCAAGGAATAATGAGGCAGCCTTAATGAACACGAGAACATACTGGGAGACAAAGTGAACGTATATGAATTTAAATCAAAATTTTAAACTTACACTTCCGTAAAGAAAAGATGCATATTTGTCAACTTGATGAGCCTTAGGACCATCTGGGAGACAACCATTCAGGCATTGTCTTGATTAGACTAATAGATGTAGTTGAATCCTCCCATTGCGGGTGGCACCATTCTCTGACCAGGACCCCAAATGTGTAAATGGATAAAGGGAACTGACCAACAGCTTTTACTGCTCAAGCTTAATGAGTGCATGCAATGTTACCCGTTGCTTCAAAACCCTGCTGTTTTGAGTTTCCCTGCCATGGTGGACCGTACCCTGAAATTGTGAGCCCCAATAAACCCTTTCTCCCCAAAATCGTTTCTGTCAGGATGCATAATCACAGCAGCAGGAATAGACTAAGACCCACATTTAAAATATGCAAATAGAACTAAAGACCAAGATGAGACATATTTCCTAAGGTTAAATCACATCATCTATTCTGAGGTTTGGAAAAGTGTTCAGCACAGACAGCATTACAATAACATTTATTCTATAAATAGCTCTTTTTGCAGACTCCCTGTGTTAGAATGATGAAAATATAAAACTGGCAAACAAACTGTGCCCTTTTTGTAAGATTATGTGATCCTCCTCTCTCACATTTTAGATAGCAGCTATAATCCATGCTGTAGAGGCATGAAGTTAAGCCAGGAATGTAGATCATGCAAGGCTGTCTCTTTAAGGGAAGGGATCTGTGTGTGATGTTTCTACCCAGAAGACTGGAGTGGATGTTGGGAATGACCTGGTGACCTTTGCTGTCTGTCAGGCCAGGCCTCACCCAAATCATTGTTTCTCAATCAATAGAACCCATCCATCCTTAGGAATATGTCACATCTACTTTATAGCCTGCTGGCCTCTATGTTATCTTGGTCAAAGATCACACTATTATTTCAAATTTCTAGGGAATATGTCCAGTCCTGCATGTAATTTGCAAATGGATCCATAAAACAACATATATAAAGCCTTTCTTTACAACTTAAACAGTATATTTCAATGTAATCTGTTACTTTTATAATCTGAACCATTAAGAGCAGGGAAAAAATCCTTGGAAAGAATCGATGTCTGAATATTCTGCAACACAATAGATATGATGAAAATCTCTGAAACATAATGTATAAATGTGACCCTAGGAGGAATTTTCTCTTAAAAAATCATTTCCTTTCATAAGCAATAATATGTTTAAAATACCAAGTATAGTCATGGAGATAAAAATTCAGAGAAAAAAGACAGAGCAGATTCTCAGGACTCTCATGAGTCAGTGCAGACCACTATGGGTGGCCAGGGCCAGAGCCACAGGGCATTTGGACAGGTGTATATCAAGTGGTACTCAGAGATGACCCTAGAAAGGTCAGTGAGCAGCAGGAATAGACATAGCACGGGAAAGAAAAACATGTCTATTTTAGTTGTCTGTTTTTTTTTTTCAGCTTCATCATCATCTCTGTTTCTCTACAAAACTTGATTTATATATGTTGTTACTCATTTGTGACAAAAAAGTCACCATAAAAATTTTGGACTGCCTTTAAGGAAAATTGAAAAAGTCTGTAGTTCTCAGGAAACAATGACTTATTCAAAAGAGATTAAAAACGTGGTCCCAATCACACTTTCTTCATATAGTTAGTATCTTGTCCTTCTCTAATCCTGTCTCTATCAGTCTAAATTCTTGTCTTGGAAATCATAATATAACTAAGCTAATCACAGATAGAGCTTATGGAACCAAATGACTAATTATCTTAGGAAGTATGCTTGAAAATTACCTCAGGCTTAATGGATACTAAAAGGATCCCTATGATGCCACTAATTGATTTCTAATTAATTACATCACATTCTGCTCTCTTCCTAGGGTAAAAGTAATCTCAAAGGAAGTTATTGTTTCAGGAATATTTTTTAATAATGAAGGAACATTTATTTTAAAAAGCATCAAAGATTTCATTCTTTTGGAGTTTCTTCTATTAACCCACTGTACGTCTGAACACAGAATACGAAAGAATCAATTCTCTTCTCTAGGCCAATGTCCTTCCAATGTTATTGAGTTCTAAATGCCAAACCAAAATAGTTCACCATAGACTCAATGAAAATGTTCTGTTCTAAAGGATGTTCTGACTGATAGTAAATTTAATAAAGTTTAAAAATGTCAAGTTGTTTTAATTCTAAGTCTGCATTTCCTAGAGTATAATGTGTTAAAAATTTAATATCATAAGACTGTTCTTCTCCTGGTTTGGGAGTTTTAGCATTACAAACTTTACAAAACAATCAAAATCAAGACTGTTTACTCCTCCCAAGATTGGAACAATTTATCTAAATTACAAATTTATAGAAAGCTATTTCATAATATGAGGTTCAATGCTTCCCACTCAAGTACCTTATTATGATGCCAGACAACCAAAATTCTAAGAATCCAAGCTAAATCTACCATAGTGTAAAAGTAAAGTTAAAACCCAATAAAATAGCAATACATTAGCTAAGCATTGTTTTTTGCGTCCGTTATTTTTCTGTTGCTGTGAAAATATCCCACATCCATAGGGAACTTAAAGAAGTGAGAGTTTATATGAAGAATTGTGAAAATTTTGGTCATTGCACAAGTTTTGTGACCATAAAATGGCTGGACATGAATTCAAAATCAGTCCTGTAAAGGCTATGAAATGTTTCTGCCAGAATTCACCTATGCTACACGGTCTGACTTTTCTGCAGTTCTGACTGTGAGTGCATGTTCAACGCCCATGAAAGATGACATGAACAGATTAGCTCAGATCTGAGACTGTTGTATGTAATGAATCACAGTACTTTCACCAGGCACATACTAATCTTCTGCTCTTAAAATTTAAAAAAATTGTTTAATTACTGAAATCTAGGACTCTTTTCATACTACCATTTCTCAGCATGTATCAAGTTAACATATCTTTGGATTGTATCATGGTATAATGTTTTGTTTTTTAAAATGCTATTTTAATTTTTGACTTGAGTTTTATAAAAATTGTTCAGTGAGTTTTGTCTTGGATTAAGACAGAATTTCCAACAATTTGTAACATAGCCCTAAACAGGCTTCTACTCTTTTGAGCTATAGTTTATGTAAAGGTGTATTCTCAGTATTAGTGATTACAAAGTTAAAATGTCACAACTAGAAAAATGATTCTAATGCAAAAGTTTGCAATAACGAAGATCTGAGTTTTGCTCCTCACCCATGTAAAAAGTTTTGTACGGTGGTCCGCACCTGTCACCCTAGAGCTGAAGAAATGAGGGCAGAGGCAGCCCTCGAATTCACTGACTAGCAAGGCCTCCCCCATCAGTGAGCTCCTAGTTCAGTGAGAAACCTGACTCAAACTTTCTAAACATGATCTGGACAAGGGCAACATAAATAGGCATGCTAACATGGATTGGGGAAAGCTCAGGAGCCCTCAACCCTACATGAAGAATTAAAAGTAGCTAAAGAATGCTGAAAATGGGAGAAATAGTCTTCACCAAGGAATGAAACACCAATTGGTCATCCAATACTGAATCATCAGCCTTGGAAACACACATATAAGTAATATTATACATACTGAGGAAGTTATATTTAATATGTATTATGCACATATATATGTATGTGCAACAACAATCAAAATAAAAATAGGTCATAGATTTGAAAGAGAGAAAGGGGTATATGGGAAGGTTTGGAATGAGGAAAGTAAATATAGATACAACTATATTTGATATCAAAACTAAAAGGAAAATACAAAGCAGAGAAGGACACCCAACATTGACCTCTGGGCTCCACATATAGGCACACACATGAACATATATGCATATACCACACATAAAAATTAATAAATAAATAAGATCAACTTTTAAAATTGTTGAAATGCTGATGTTGAAAATGCTCTATAGCCAGTAATATCAAAGATCCAGCCACAGCCCAGTTGTTTATATGAAAAGAACTGAGCACATCATATCAGTGTACATATTTGCTTTTGTCTTCAAAAACTGATAAAATTATATGTATATCAAAATATCTGTCAACTCATGTTGACAAAACTAATGGCAAACCTCTACCTTTATAGAATTTATAATCTTACTGTGACACAAACTAGCTTATAAACCCACTCTTTTGGAGACTACAATGAAGTGTGTTATATGTATTTTCTCAATGTAATCTTTCAGTGATGGCAAATTATTATCATCTGTTTTTTAAAAACATACTTATTTTGTGTATGAGAGTGTTTTGCTAGCATGTATGTAAGTATACCATACATGTAGTGTCCAAGGAGGCCAGAGGCTGGCAGTAGAACCCCTGGAACTGAAGTTAATATTGTCAGCTGCCATGTGCCAGGTGAGTGATAAGAACTGAACCCTGGTCCTCTACCCCAGCAAGCAGTTTTTGGTCTTATCCACTGAGCCATTTCTCCAGCCCAAGTAACCTATTTTATAAATGACAAAGTCAATAGGTGGAGTGTGCAAGTGGTTAAGTGTTACTTTTGATTGAAATGTGCCACATTGTGATGGGGCAACATTATTTTTATGAGCAAGATACATATAACTAAATCTTATATAATATAAACTTATCACTCTTAGTGGTAGTGGTGTGGGTAGTGTATTTTGATTTAAGCTTATTAAACTAGAACTCCATACTGCCTGAATTTTATACCTTTCAGCTACATTAGTCTCATCATTTTCTTTAAAAAAGAAAATCAATAATGCCTTCATAATTTTGCACATAAAATTTCAGACAATGCAACTCTAGTGAAAACTATGCTGTAGATAAGTAGAGGCCATTCCTATGGAGTTAGAGAATCTACTCTGTGTTTAACACAATGCCTGTCAAAGAGCTGTCCCTCTGAATATATGTCTCAAATTCCATCATTATTATTCTACATTAGAATATCCTCATAATATACTTCTATGCATATGCTTTTCTGTCTCTAAAAGTCATTCAGTTTACTCCTGAGAGAGAGAAATATTTTCAGGATTCAGTAATGAATCATAACTGAAAAAACAAATTGCTGAAATCATGTACTAATATGTGATTCATGATGCTCTCTATTGCTTCTACTTAAAGTTTTTATTTATCCATGATTCTTTTTTGAATGTCACAAAGTTCCTCTGTGAGAGCATATTTGACTTACTAAGAATTTATGGGTACATTTAAAATAATAAAAATACATGTCATTTGTGATAATGAATCATAAGTCAATGAACATATTTTTATACTTACTTCCTCCCATATTTATTTGGCTGCAATACTAGGTAACTGGTAAGAAATTACTTTCTTCCATTTTTTTCTCTTCTCCAGGACTAGAAAAACCAAAATCTTTTTGTTAGTCTTTTGTCAAATTTAATAGGTTGTCTATACAGCATAGTAAGGTACAAAGAAGAATTCCAGTAGGAAGGCCATTCATTTTACAATGAAAATGTATATATTGGAAGCAACCTAGGTTTGAGGGCTTTTTTTTTTTCATTAAGTAAGAATGGAGCATTTCTACAGACACAGCCCCATCAGAACATAGACCACAGAATGGCAGGGCATGGAACAGAAAGCTTCCTGTTATAAGAAAGAGAGAAATGCACCTTGGAAGCTATTCCACTGTTTAAGCGCCTATAATTTCAAGTCTTTCTATTACTGACGGCTATATTACCAGCTGATAAAGCTAGTACATTCACCTTATCTGGAGAGTTTTCATGATATTTAGAATTTTAAAGTCCTACTCTATGTTTTGCCTCTCTGTTGTGGATGTTGAAAGAAGGAGATCATTAAACAGCATGGACTAATACGAGCAGTGTCTCCTGTCAAGTTTTTTATTCTTAAAAGATTTGTTATTTATTTAATGTGTATGAGTATTTGCCTGCATGTATATTTGTGCTGCACTGCATACATGCAGTACCCATGGCAGCCAGAAGAGGATGTCAGATGCCTGAGAAGTGGAGTTGAGAGGCAGTAGAGAGTCTACAAGTAGGCAGTGGAAACCCAACCCATTTCCTCTACTAGAGTAGCAAGCACTTTCAACCATTTAACCATCTCTCCAGACCCCACATAATGCTTTCTTTCTACACTCAGTCATAAATTTAAGATGAGGACTTATATAATGATGAATTCCTAAAAATGTAAGTAAAACAAGAAGCAGCTAGACCTGTTCAGGAAGTAAAACACACATAAGTGATAGATACCTGAGAATTATAGAAAATAAAACAAATAGTAGAGAAACCATTTCAGTAGAGAAGACGGAAGATTAAGATACCTTGTGGTCAATGGATAAAACAAATGGACATTAAAAACTAGCCACATTTGATTACCCTGCCCTGGTCAGAAGGCAAATAAAATAATATTTCAGTTGCTTAAAAGGAAAGAACACGAGTCCCTTTTTTTCACTAAGTCATACTATATACTCCGAGATTATCTGAAGCTGACTTGCAATCCTATTATTTTTGGTGGTGATGACACACCTCCCAAGTGTGTCATCACACCTGTAGTAAAATAACGCCAACCTTCAAAGCTCTAAAATTTGTTTGGCTGTAGTTTTCTGTGGTTAATCAATACCAACAAGTCAGCCCTGAAAACATACATGCAAGTAACATTATACAGACTGAGTAAGGTTTTTATATTTAGAAATATATATCTATACCTATACATGTATGTATACAACAATAATTAGTAAAAAAAAGAGTTCATGAATTTGAAAAAGAACAAGAAATACACAGGAGGGTTTGGAGGGAGGAAAGGGAAGGGAGAAATGTCAAAAATTTAAAACAATACATTTTAAAAGTCACTTTCAAAGGGACAAAATTAATAACACCTTCACAATTTTCACTACTTTTGCCATTTACGAGAAAACACCTGGGCAATCTCTCAAATACATGAGATGCTGTCTCCAAAATAAATAAATAATAATAATTAATGAATTGATTAAAATAAGATGATGGAAAATACTATATGGAAAAATAAAAGGAAGTAATATTACAAAGAATAACATTTTAATAATTATGGTTTAAGCATAAAAGAAATCACAACAAAATTATACTAACATACAAACTACAGGTCAAAAATTCCTAAACATTTGAAATTTTTCATCATTTAACTTTTCCCTTATTTTTAATCTTTTAAGGTAAATCAATTAGATTATTGTACTGTTTACATATATATTGAATTATCACAGTGTATTCCACAGACATATACACTTGTTACATGTTAATTAAATAAGAAAAAATACAGATGAAAAATGAACATATAAGAGATAGTCCACATTATATGATGCTATTCTTCACTTACTAAAAGTCAAAAATCTAACATCAGCAACACCAAATATTGATAACGAAGTGTCACATCATGAGAGCTTATCTGCTGCTAGTGAGTGAGAAATGGCTCAGGAGTTCTGAAAGACGGTGTGATGGTTTCTTACAAAACTAAACAGTCTTTGCTGAATGTGCAACTCAGCAATGCAAACTCATAGAATTTACCATTATAGAACCTTGGAAATACATTTATACAAAAATATCTACATACCGTTTACGAGTTTTATGTACTTATCTATTATAGGTGAGTATATGTTGGTGTGAATATATGAACACATGTGGTATAAGAGACTTTTCACTGAGAGACACAGAACACATTCTAGAAATGGGAATCCATCATGGACCAAAGTGACAGTTGTGTTGAAGTCCACCTTGAAGAATCAATTTTATTTTTTTAATCCTTTATGAAATTTTATTTTTAAGATGATAATATAATTACATCATTTTTCCATTCTCTTTCCTCTCTCCAAGCCCTCCTCCACACTCCTTCTTTCTCTCTTTTAAAATTAAAAAATATGAATATATTCTTAAACATAGCATGCTCCATCTGTATAATGTTGGGTGAATATTTTCAGGGCTGACCATTTGCCATTGGAGAATCAGCTGGTGTGCTCTTCCCTGGAGAAGAATCATCTCCCACTTTCAAAAATCCTTTGTATAGGATTGAGTTCCCTTGGATTTCCTTTAGTCCTTCAACAAGTCTATTGATGTCATTCTTGTTCAGTCATTTTGGTGAAACTTTACAGACGGAGGTTCCAACATTACTAGGTGATACCACATCACAGAAAACTTTCTGATTGACTCATAAATTTCTGTCCCCTCATCCACAATGTTCCTTGTGCATAAGGTGCGATAGTATTTTATAGCAGCATCCATTGGAACTGGACTCCAGATCTCTGCATTGATTGGGTGTGTTTTTCTGTGATGGTCTCTGTTACAAAGAAAAGTTTTCTTGGATTACACTTATCTGTGGGGATAAGGACAAATATTTAGATTATTTTAATGGGGTTGCTAACAACAGGAGCTAAAATAGCTCTGATGGCCAAAAGGCAGCTGCACTGCTGAAAATCCCACCTCAAACACGGGAAAGAACCCCTGGGGCTATCTGTACAAATGTGGACAGTTCAACAGGTCCAAGACTCTCATCTTGGCGGCACACTGGTCAGAGCCTACTGGTCCAGAAGTCTTTTTTTGTCTGCTCCTATAATTGTCATAGTTCATTTTTGTTGTTGTTATTGTTATTTTGTTGCTGCTATTGTTGTTGTTTGTCAACTAAACACAAGCAAGAACTTAGAAGAGGAATGTCAACTCAGAAAATGCCTCCATCAGATTGCCTATAGACAAATCCATGGGACATTTCCTTGATTGCTAATTGACAGAAAGAGGCCCAGACCATTGCTGGTTGTGCCACCACTGGCCAGGTAGTCCAGGTAGTACAAGAAATTCCGCTGAACAAGCCAGGAGAAGCAAGCCAATAATAGTGTTCCTCTATTTATTACCTTTGCTTCAGTTCCTGCCTTGAATTCTCTGAATTCCCTTTATGATAACTCCAACTGTAAGCTAAAACAAATCCTTTTCTCCTCAAGTTGCTTTTGGTTGTGATGTTTCACTAAAACACTGGAAAAGTAACTAAGGCAATAATCCTTGGGAGGTGTACCTGGAAATCTTGCAACTTTTTGTTTTCAAGACATACATCTTGTTTTTTGCTTTCTGCGTCTCTTGGAAGTCCCCGTTTTTCCTCTTATGGGCAATGCAAACAAAATGCACTGTTGCAGGATATTTGATCACACTGTGACTCCCCAAGACTGTGTTCATAAAGTTAACCTTGAATCAGAGGGTATAACCAGTAACTAGCTGACCGGAATTAGCCATATAGAAGCCAGAATACAGATAGACAAGTTGCACAGGAAGGAATAGGGAGGGACTTAGAGACTGTAAGCACTCCATCTGGGAAGTGTGGAGAGGACAGCTGATCGCTCCTCTGCTGCCTCTTTAATTATCAGGGTTTTACCCATATTTCATTTCTGAATATTTATTAGTAAATAGAATGATAGAGACTTAGTTAAAATTTACATATCACGACTGTGGCAGAGACCGGAAGTTCCTCCAGGTCATAGCCTGAGGGGCAGGTAGGGCATTGATTGTAAGCTGTGGGGTCACAGACGGTAGTTAAAATATAAGTAGATTTGTGTGCAGCTGCTAAGCTGACAAAAATTCAACAATATACTGTATTTTCTATCAAAGGGTTAAATAAAACAAAAATTTCATTAACAATTATAAAAAAGCTCTTGGGAGACGTTCGATGTGATAATCTTCATTGCTGGGAAAGTTGTACTTCAAAATAAAGATAAAAAGTTATCCCTTTTGAGAGAGTGATCAGGACAGAAGTTAGAAAATGGTTAGACAATTTAGGGCAGGAACTCAGAGCCACAGTTTCAAAAACATTCTTGGTTCTCCTACTAGGAATTCAAAAAGGATTCTCTGGCTTTTCATCTCTTTTCTCCTAGTTTCTGCATGGAAGCTGTGTGTGGAGGTCTGATGGAGACTCTGGTCCAGACACTGACCTCTTCTAATGAAAAGCTTTGGAACTGGAGTTATATACAGTCACAGTTAAATGTATTATGTCTATTCCCAGTCCCAGGCTATCTCCTAAATGACCTGTCGGGGAATGTTAGTAGTAGTTAGAATATATTTCCAGAGGCCATTGAGAATGGATATCGGAACTCTGCTGAGGTCTACTAAGGGAATGTTATTTCCTCTTGGTCAAAATAATGAAACCTCTGTGGCCTTGGTAGAAACATGACATTCTGATCCATGCAAGATTATACACCATCATCTCCTCCCTTAGAGTTAATCTAACTGGGCCTGTCAATTAAGAAACCATCACTCAAACAGGCTGCCCTTCCAAGGGCGTGGAGGAAAAATTATCCCTATAATGAGATAATGTGCTTATCCTTCCTGGAGAAAACACCACTCCCCATCCATGCTGCCATCCTGCTCTGTTAAGGCATCAGCTTTTCCATATCCTGGATCAGAAAAGAGTAACTTTTCATTTTTTTCTTTCCTTCAGATTCCAGCCAAAGCCTAGGCGTATTTGTGGTGGCACTTTGGGCTTTTCCACTCTTTCTCAGAAGCTGTCCCCTTTTCTCCAGTGGGTGATTGCTATCTTCAGCTGCTCATGGTGACTGCCTACCACAAAAGTCATTGCTTTCTCTCTTCCTCCTCTACGTAACCCTCCTCCCGTTACCTTCTCTCAACTTTGAGAAAGTTGGTTCTGAGCTTCCTACTAAGTACATTAAAAAAATATTTTGCTAACAAGGATAAGAACACAAAGAGGAAATCTGCATTTCCCTGGTTATAGGAATATAATTATCTCCTAATAAGAGCTTTTGAAGTATTCATATTGGTTATGTAGTGTAACTATAAAGTACATAAAAATATAATACTATTCATAATCATGGCTGGTTTGAGGTTTTCTATCTTTCGCCTGACATAATTTTTCGCTTCTAGCACAATGCCCTAAAGTTTGAGATGTGTGCTACTCTATATTAAAGATTTCATTAACAAGTCTTTAAAACTGGATTTCATTAGCACAAATACACACACAGACACAACTGTGTATTTTTCTCTTTAGATACATTTATATTAAAAGTAATGAGTTACCTTTCTAGTAATAAATTCCACTTATTAACATTCTATTATATTATTATTAGGTAGTGTTGTAAGATACTTTTGAGGGTTTTTATACCAGTATTTCTATAGAGACTGAGCTGTAATCTTCCTTGAACTATTATTGTCAGTCTGCTATATGAATATTTCTTATATAAAAATAATGTGAATGATTGTTCATCTTTTTCTTTGCTTTATCAACATTTAATTCCTCCTCTTTTGCTATCATTTCTTAAAGGTTTCATAGAAATCTTTAGGAAAGCATTCTGGGAAACTTTAGGAAAGAGAGAAAGAATTGGAAATCTGATAATTTTATTTACATTTTAAATTTTAAAGTAGTTGGTAATTGACTTGTTCATTTTTTAAAGGCAGGGTATAGTCACTTTAAATGACTTACATTTTATACTTTTCTCTGTCGAATTTAGTGTTTGTGTCAATCAAAAAAATATATTTTCTGCACATTCTCTTAGGTCATTATTCTACCACTAAGCACTCACACACACTTCCCACAAACTGCACAGTACCCTGCAAGCTCCAGAGATGTGCACTGTGGTCTCCTGTTTTTCAAAAGTCACATCCACAATATGCATAATGGTATTTTCTGCCTTGTTTCTAATATATCCATCTGTGTGGGGCTAGAGTGCACAGCACTCATCAGATTCTCTTTGGAACTGTGACTCAAGAAAATTATGCATTACAGACTTCAGTGCAGGTTTGCCCTTTCCCTGTGTACTGTGAGTACTGTAAGACAAAGCCCCTCCGAAGTGGCATTCTTCTCAACTGCTCTCCACTGCGCCTCGAGGACTCCATCATTGCACCGTTCTTCCAGGACTTCATCATTGCACCGTTCTTCCAGGACTCCATCACTGCACCGTTCTTCCAGGACTCCATCATTGCACCGTTCTTCCAGGACTCCATCATTGCACCGTTCTTCCAGGACTCCATCATTGCACCGTTCTTCCAGGACT